>JBAMBS010002349.1:0-20545 GCA_037044455.1 Zygothrica quintamaculata | reverse complement strand
TTTTTTTAAAAAAAAAAAAAAAAAAAAAAAAAAAAAAAAAAAAAAAAAAAAAAAAAAAAAAAAAAAAAAAAAAAAAAAAAAAAAAAAAATTTTTGTACATTAACCATAAAATATTAAAAATGCATGTTTTAAATTTTACAATAACATTGCGTACCAAATATATATAAAAAGCACAGAAAACAAATAAATTATGTTTTTTTTATTAAAGATAACTTAAAATGGGTTTAAAAGTTATAAGCTGTCGCTAAAAAAAAACTATTGACAAGACCTGTGGTTGACGAATTATTATCGTACTATTAAATTACAATTATTACTATTAAAGTTGAGCAGAATACGAGGATAATTTACCCTCATCCGACAGGTATGATAATGGTATACCAATAAAACTGGAGATTGTATTTTAAATATATTGTACATAATTGAATTTATTTTATATTTCGTATTAAAGAATAGGAGGTCCTCAAAGACATCTTTGTGTCCTTTATGAAAAACTTCAGCCCAATTGGGTGAGCCACTAAGGTGCAGCTTATACATAATAAAAAAATAGTTATAAACAAGAAATTTAAATTTGCCTCCTTCTAGGCATCCGGCTTATTAAATTATGTGGTGCTCAATAAATAATAATAATAATAATAAAAAAAACTAAGTCGTATAATAATTGAATGTATGGAAATATAATATTTTATGCAGATTTAAAATAAGTATATTGTATTTTAAAATTTTTTTTATAAAACTATTTATCAAAAGCGATAGCAAAATAATTGTAAGGAGCCCTTTAAAATTTACGACAGATATATCGACTATATTTAAATATCGATATATTTCCAAGCTTGTGAGTATGTTTAATATAATTAATCAGCCTGATAGGTGGTAATAATAAAGTTTGTTTTTGATAAAGCAGATGTTCAAAGTTGTATTTTGACAATTTTTGAGGCAGGAATCATGGGTATGTATGTGCACCTTGACACAAAAAAAACCACTTTAGCTACATAAGTAATTTTGTGCGATTGCATACAAAACATATTTATACATATATTATTTTACTTGGAATTTACATACATATCTATTTACTTTATTTTTTTATTTAAAGGTTGTAATGACGTTGCTACCGTTAGCAAACTAGAGAAGCACTTGGATCTCTTAAAAGAACAGTATACAAAATTACAACGCAGATATGTTGAGCAACAACTTCATTATACTTTCGTTCTAGTTCTTCATATCTGCGTTGTAATTTTGTATACTGTTCTTTTAAGAGATCCAAGTGCTTCTCTAGTTTGCTAACGGTAGCAACGTCATTACAACCTTTAAATAAAAAAATAAAGTAAATAGATATGTATGTAAATTCCAAGTAAAATAATATATGTATAAATATGTTTTGTATGCAATCGCACAAAATTACTTATGTAGCTAAAGTGGTTTTTTTTGTGTCAAGGTGCACATACATACCCATGATTCCTGCCTCAAAAATTGTCAAAATACAACTTTGAACATCTGCTTTATCAAAAACAAACTTTATTATTACCACCTATCAGGCTGATTAATTATATTAAACATACTCACAAGCTTGGAAATATATCGATATTTAAATATAGTCGATATATCTGTCGTAAATTTTAAAGGGCTCCTTACAATTATTTTGCTATCGCTTTTGATAAATAGTTTTATAAAAAAAATTTTAAAATACAATATACTTATTTTAAATCTGCATAAAATATTATATTTCCATACATTCAATTATTATACGACTTAGTTTTTTTTATTATTATTATTATTATTTATTGAGCACCACATAATTTAATAAGCCGGATGCCTAGAAGGAGGCAAATTTAAATTTCTTGTTTATAACTATTTTTTTATTATGTATAAGCTGCACCTTAGTGGCTCACCCAATTGGGCTGAAGTTTTTCATAAAGGACACAAAGATGTCTTTGAGGACCTCCTATTCTTTAATACGAAATATAAAATAAATTCAATTATGTACAATATATTTAAAATACAATCTCCAGTTTTATTGGTATACCATTATCATACCTGTCGGATGAGGGTAAATTATCCTCGTATTCTGCTCAACTTTAATAGTAATAATTGTAATTTAATAGTACGATAATAATTCGTCAACCACAGGTCTTGTCAATAGTTTTTTTTTAGCGACAGCTTATAACTTTTAAACCCATTTTAAGTTATCTTTAATAAAAAAAACATAATTTATTTGTTTTCTGTGCTTTTTATATATATTTGGTACGCAATGTTATTGTAAAATTTAAAACATGCATTTTTAATATTTTTTTTTGTCCTGTATTTAAATTTCTAATATTTATTGCCAAAGATATTGTTTGCAACAAAAAGAACATCTTTTGCAATATTTCCACAACTGGATTCGTTTATATGTTGAGCATTTAATGCCGATCGAAGAGGTAATAAAAAGTTCGTGTAAGTACTGGTGCTTAACTGATATCCTTCGATGGCACTATAAATTGTTTTAAATACTGGTTGCTTATTAGAATGAAAATATCCCCGATTACCATGTAATACTTTTATTCCAAAGTGAGAGGTATTGCAAATGTTCATATACATGCAGTGATCTGGACGAAAATTGTATTCACAGGGCATTATATGTAATTTGTCAGGATGATAATAAAAAAGTATATTTATTATATCTTGATCACCCCAGGTTATTCGTAACTTGTATTCTTTATAAATCGGCAACACGTGTTCTTCCCAATTGAATGTACGCATGCGTGTGAGATTCATTAACATAACTCCAGAGTTGACACCAAGATGACCATAATAAGGATGACGCGCAAAACGATTGTACCACCCGATATTTTCACTTTCATGCTCAGGTGTTAAAGCCGCAATTTGAGTTTCGTTAAAACGTTCAAAAAATTTCCATATTTCAGAAACGGGTGACAAAAATAATATATCTGTATCAACATATATAAGGGAGTCGACATTTGTTAATAATGACTAAAAATAAATATAAGAGAAAATGTATTAGATCAATCTTCAACCTGAACCTTAGTACAAAATATTCAATTTTATCCTTACCGGCAAAAATAGTCGTTGTGCAGCACACGGCTTGAAAAGAGTCTTCCATTCCTTTCCGCTTTGCTTTGGGAATTTTAATGGCAACAGTTCAAAGTCAAAAATATACGGATATATATCACGCCAATCGGTCAGTTTTTCTTTTAATGTATCAATCAATGTATCTTCGGTAAAAATAATGATTTTCAGAAATTCTTGATAACCATTAAAGAGAATAGCTGACTTTATCATAACAAGAGTTTCTTGCGCGCGCTGACCACATGCTACAACAACGATATGAAATGTTTTCTTTATGTGATGCCTATTAAAAATGTGAGTAAAAATTTTTAAGCATTATAATTTTAAAAATATTGGGATCATCACATAATTACCAGTGCACCAAAATTTAATACAGTGCACAGTAACAATTAATATACACTTTTTCTTTGGATTATTCTATTTAAATAATAAAAATATATAGCCTTTTCGTGCAATATTATTTTACTTTTGTTGAACCGGTTTTCTTTTAGCAATAAGAATAAAGAATTTTTAAAAAAAGTTGCCATTGTAATTCAATTGTGCTAGGAAGATTTAATGTCTTCGGAGTCTGATGAAAGTGAATTTGTTGCAGAGAGGGACCTCGAATCATGTCTTATCATATAAAAAATAGGCTAGATGAAAAATTTAATAAGAAAAATTTAAAAGTTTAAAATAAACTTGTTTAGTTTACGAAAACTACGAACCTACACCCCAAATTTATATACTCTAGCTTTTATAGCTTCTGAATAGTATGATTTTATACAGACAGTAGTTGTGTTTAAAGCGTATAAGATTTGGGTTCTCGAAGCTATTGATGATACAACTTTGCCAATATTATTTGAATATACGATTATGTACCCTATTCAAATAATATTTTCTTTTTGTTAATATATGCTTACAATTCGTTTGGTCCAATGACTGTTGGTAATAAGTTTATCTTGTACTCGTAGAGTGGACGTTCTTGTACAATATAGAAAACTGTTAAAAGGGCCATTATAATCAGAAAGCACATGTAGTAATGTCTCTGTAAGGAATCATTATTTATAACTTTAAGTTTATTTGGTGATTCACATTTTATTATGTTTATATTTACCATTTTGTTCTTCTTAAACCAATTTCCTATAAAAATATTGGTCCGTGATTTCGATAAACAATAATAAACCTCTTTGTACACAAAAAATAAGCAGTTTTGCAAATAAATAGTCCATATTGCTGTTATGGTAGGCAATAGCTGTTCATTACTTATTATGCTTAAGCCCGGCAGGTAACATTGCGTTAGAAACCATGATTGGGTTATTTTCACTTTAATGCCGAAACTTTACATGACTTATAGCAATTTATTCCATTTTTAAAACAACAGTTAAAAATAAAAACATATTTTTATTTTTATTTAAGTTGTATGCATAACTATTGTTAATGGTTGCTTGGAATCACTACATTATGGGTATTCTGTATTTCTCTGTTTTGCCGATTATATCGATAACTAGGCGGCTTTTGTTTCAAGCTAGAAAAGTCAACCAGAACATGGGCAAGGTGTAAAACTTAAAGAAATATTATATTAAAACAGATAAAGGATAAAAATAAAATTGACATTGTACTTAAATTTTAGTAATTATAGTAACAATATATATATATATATATATATTTTAATGCACCACGGAATTAAAGATATTTAGACGGCTATTTTTTTTTAATATATATGTATCGTTTGAATAAGCTGCGTTTTTATTGCGTTGCTGACGCGAACATATAAATACTGACGTAGCGAATCGGTCATTGAGCGTCGAAATCAATTCTATTAGTCACATAGTATTTTTTTTTTAATTCCTTCTGTACATTATGTAAAGAGTAAAAAAGGAAATAGTAATATAACAACAACATTTACTTGTAATATATGCTTTGATGATTTACAGGAAGCTTAATATAGTAACTTTAATAAAATACTCTATAAGCCCAATACACAAATAAACAGAGTGACATATACTTATTTCATATGGATTAAGTCTGTATTTACTTTACGGTATAGGAGGTGCTTCCTTCAGATTTATATTTACGTACAACAACAAAGCTACATAAATTTTAAAGCGCAGTTTAAAATACTTAATCCAATTGACAATAAGAATTATTTTTAAATTGGTTTATTGTTACTAATACAAACAAGGGTGGTTGAACAATTTGTTTTTATATCGAAATTGAGGAAAAAACTAGATTTTTTCAAATAATAGGTTTAGTTTAAATTTTCTTTTCAAAGTGTGTACATTAAATTTGACCAATATAGTACAAAATAGGTATTTATCTATTTTAATATTTTATTTTACGAAAATATTTTAAACGTATTAAACGAACTTTAAGTAGGTAGGGGGTCTTACAAAAAGATCAGATAAATTAAATCTGTTATAATGCAGTGTTTGCATAGACTTTTAAATTAAAATATAAATGTATGGCTAAAATATTTCCTTTAAGCCAAAAAAAAAAAAAAAAAAATTACATTAAACTACCATCTTTTTGATAAGTTGACAAAAATTTATAGTCAACACTTTTACAGAATTTAGTGAAAAAAGAAACATGCAATTCTATTTTATAAATTATATATCAGTTGCTATCATTTCTTGTGATATAATATCATTAATTATTGGTTAAGTTTAATTAATAGAAAAAAAATATGATTCAGGCTTCTATTTGTCCATTAATGATGCGTTGTTTGGGATTGACTGTAAAATGTATTATTTAAAAGCAATTTAAATGTGAGTAAATTGTGTGTGTAATAAAAAGTACACTTATGCATTGTTTAACAAAAACTCGTAAAAAAATTCTATTTGTTCTTGAATATTATTATAAATATTTATTCATCTTACAAATAGAAAGTTTAAAATGCTTCTCTAAGACATACCCTATCAACGGATATAATGCGGTTTATCTATTGTAAACTTTTTCATAGTAGTAGTGTTTAAATATAAATTTTTGTAATAGTATTTTTATATTATTTTCAATATAAACTAAAACTAATGTTTGTCTTACTATTACTTATTTCTGTTATTCTAATTTCTGTAAGTTCGAAAATACGTTTTTCGATGGCTGTTAATAGTTGACATAAAATTAATAATAAAATAAACCAAAAAATAAATGAATACATTAATAAATAAATAAACTTAAAAAATAATTAAACACATATCACAAAAAATTTAACTTAATTAAATTTTAAATGCACGTCAATACATGCCTTAAAAAAATTAAATTATATATTATTATATAAATTGCATTTTATAAGATTTATTAAAATTCTAAAATTCCCTTTACATTATCTATGTGCAGGGTAAAACAAAAAAAAAAAAATATGATAACAGAGATAAAATATTATGTGCAATGTGATAAAGAATTTAAATATTTTTCAGACAACTTGCTTAGCGTTGAGCTCAATATAAAAACTTTTAATAAGAAATGGATAAACTTGTTATACTATTCTTCCTTGTGTATTTGTATTTTTCTTGTGTTGTTTCAATAAAAGTTAGTAGTTGGTATAAGTACATCTAAAATAGTAATAAGCATATATATATTTACTTATATTTAGGTCAAAAAACGATATGACAATACAATTAATATCTCTAATGTTACTGAATACTGGAAAAATCGAACTATTTATTACACAACGGCAGAGGAATATTGGAAACTGTTTATTTGCGAAAGGAATAAACTTGGGTACAATGCAGATGAAAAAGCTTTTTTGGAAATTTTATCTAACAAAGACGTTACGGTTTGCTTGCAAATATTAAGCAATCCACAAAAAAATATTGAATGTGAATGTAATCAGCTTTCAAAGTATGATCACACCATAAGTGAGTGTTGGTTTCTAAAACACTGCCGAAAGGTTTTTACGTTATACAATATAAGATTGGATGGGAATGTCTCAGAATATTCATTTAACAAATATGTATGTCAGGCCAAAAAAAGAAAAACGCAACCTTGGATTCTTGTAAACTTTAACCTCAAATGTTTATGCATTATTAGAAACCCTAAATTTTATTTTTCAAAAATATTTAGATTTCAAAATAAAAATGTATGCCATGTGGTCAGAGAAAAAAAAGGAATAACATCGCGACTCTTTTATGAAAGCAAAAACCGACTCTCTTATCTTTGCCACGTTAATTTTACACAATGTTTCCACCAGAGGCTATTAAAAAAGTATTTATCTTGTAGATTTGAAAAAGACTCAAAGAGATTAACAAATGCTTTGCACACTTTGTTACATTCAAAACTGCTTAAACATTACCCAAGAATTGTTTTAAAGAAAATTAAGCACCTTTTAAAAATATGCTCTTCCAAACTTTCTCCTGTAGATGTGCACATCGTCGGTTTAATTTTGCAAGCATTAGCTAAAAATTTATTTTTGCCTGACTTAAACTTAACTATAAATGTAAGCTATCGTAGTCTAGGAGACGATTTTTATAAGGAGTCTGCTCGTGATCTTATAGCGATGTATAATTATTTAGTGGGAGCTGAGGAGACCGCTATAAAAATGTCAGCTCAAATAAGTATTACTCAGGAATTTTTTAAGATATTTGAAATAACAATAAATATTTTATCCGTAAGGATAATTTCTCAAATTAATCAAAATGAACCTGATACTCATAAGTATTTGGATGAATTTGATCCACGTGTAAATTTTGATGTTCTGAATTATGTGGATATTGGAGTGTCAGTACTAGTTTCATGCAATATGCTGTGTTTTATTTTAAACCCATCAATAGCCAATATTTCTGGAATTGCATGGTTTAAAAATACTAATTTAACTAATTTTTCTGAAGTTTTAAATGGCTCTTTTACAAATGAACATTATGGGTTTCTAGAGCCAACTCATGAACTTGATGATTTTATTGATGAACCGAATTTTCAATTTGGAACATACATTCCACAAAAGCTTTTAAACAGTTTTAAAACAATGTTAAGGACAATTAGTAATCCCGCAATGAAAGACATTATCGTTGTAATTAAAGTTTACTCTAGTGACATGTTTTTTCAACCTCAAACACAGTCTAAGTATTCATCGAATTTAAATCGTGTGGTTACAATATCCCTGCCTGGTCACTCTACCCGACTACCAGAAGAGTATCCTTTTGTGTTTCGTGCGCAGAATATTTCTATTGACCATAAAAATACTATTAAATCATGCAGCTATTGGAATTTGGACAACTGGGAGCGATCTGAAATTCAACAGTTTAGTAATTCAGAAAATGAGGGAGATAATGTTATATGCTTAGTTAGACACCAGAGCGCATTCGTTTATCCAACTATTTGTAACCGCTCAACAGACGAAGATCTCGACTTACCTGTTGAGCTATTCCATGATATAGTGCTAAATATTATAACTATAACAGGGTGTTTCCTGTCACTGCTAGGCATAACTGCCATATTTATTACTGTTGCTAAATCATCTTAACTGATATTTTTTTAAAGCTGTTTTATTATATTATATTATTTCCTTTAAGTACAATAAACCTTGTAAAGTTTATAATAATATGAAATAAATGGCCTAAGGGAATAACACAAATTTGTTTGATTAATTTAGTCTTAAGTAGAATCTTTTCATAATCTTTTAGCCCATAATACAGTTATTAATTTTAAATTAAATTTAACCTGAACAAAGTTTTTAATTGAATGAGGGCCAAAAGAAAACCTCCGGGACAGTATCAAAATTCAAATGATTAACCAGAGAGATCATTTACTCATTTCATAAAAATTAGCAAAAGTAGCATTAAAATCTTCAAATAAAAGTAGTATTAAAATTAAAATTAAGATTGACGGAAAATTTATTGTCCACAAACAAAAATTAAACAATGACATACTAACCCTACCTTTGGAATTTTTAATTCTTTTCAGAAAAATGGATATATTTAAGTTACAAAGTTACTGGTTTTTGCTTGTGTTTCTTAAAATTTCTGGTGTCGAACTAAATCATGTAAGGAATTCATAAAAAATACACTTTTTTATTTAAGCAGATCTGTTTTCACAAATTGTAATTATACCTAACGAATCCAAAATCAGAATTAATTTAATTATGTCTGTTTATTTACCTATAAAATAATTTAGTAAATTTTTCTGCAAGTTATAATAAATCTATACTTTCACAAGGTATCATAAAATCCTACATTTATCGGTACTACATTTTATTTTCATAGATAGTCGTAAAACGAAGCATAGATGTATCAGCGTCCTCCACGCTTGCGAGAGATGAACGCTTACCAAGCGATATCTTACCGCAAAGTTACGAGATTAATCTGGAACTTGACTACGATAAAATTACCTTCAGCGGTCTTATAAAAATGAATATAAGCTGTGTTGTTGCTACAAATAAAATTATTTTTCATGCGCATTATGATTTAAATATAAATGACAGAAATATAAAGTTTCAAAAAATTATTAAGAACTCCAGGTAATTTTATCATACTTCCTTAAAATGAAAATCCTTATTGGTGTCAAGGTTAATATGACTACTTTATATTCAGTGACATTCAGTTTACTGAAAGCGTACCAGTTCTTCGTGCGTATCGACAATCGAAAAAAACGGTCTATGTTGTACATCTAAAAAGCAAAATAAACCCGGGCTCGGAAGGTATTTTAGAAGTTCCTTTTGATGGAAATATTTGGAAAACTCCAACCGGACTGTTTACTCGATCATCTTGCAACTTCACCTATTTTGCTTCTTATTTAAGACCAAATAATGCGCGTCGCTTATTTCCATGTTTTGATGAACCTAAGTTTAAGGTAATACAATATTTAAAAAAAATGTAATGAGCTAATTAAATTTACTTTAACTAACAGGTACCATTTACAGTATCCATATCAAGACAAAAACAGTTTGTTACGCTTTTTAACACACCCTTAATTCGAACAGTTGAACAGTAAGTATTAATATTTTTAATTTTTATTTTATGAGAATACCTAATAGATGAATACGCTTAAGGCATATTGCAATTTATAATTACAAATGAGCAAAAATGGAAAAAATTCTTTTCTTTTTTATTTCAGCTCAACCTTAAGTGATTACGTAGTTGATTATTTTGAACAAACTCCACCAATGTCATCCTTTACATTTGGTTTTATTTCATCGAAGTTAAGCAAATTAAAGCGGGATAATAATATGACTACGGAGGATTCAACAATAAAAAATGTTATTCCTTTGATTGATATTTGGAGTTTTACAGATAATAACCTTCAAGCTAAGGTAACAATTATTATATTATATAGAATATAAAATAAAAAAATTTTTTAGGGGATTATATCCATTTCCTCAAATCTAAACTTCGCATTCGAAACTTTTATCTACACGAAAAACTTTTTCGAAATGCGATTAAAAATGAGTGGACTTTATTAAACCTCTATTTTTTTTTTTATTAAAGGAAATTTACAATAAAGTTTTCATGGTTTTTAATATGATTCATGATTATTTTAAAATATCGATACCGCTATCTAAAATTGATGTAGTTATTATACCTGAGGTAACCAGTGTTCGCCCAGTAGATAATTGGGGTTTGTTGTTGTTTAGGTAAGTTTAATTGAAGTATTTCAACCATATAACGATGAATGTATAATAGATAAATATTTCAACAGCGAGACTGATATACTAAACAATGGTTATTATACCCTATTGCAAGAGTTTGTATATCAATGGATTGGCTCGTGGGTAACGCCTGAGTGGTGGAATGATGCACATTTGAATAAAGCATTAGCAAGTTTTATAGCATCAGATGTTATTATAAAGGTTAGTTTTATTCTTATATCATAAATAGATTTGTAATACTTATTTTATACTTAGCTGGATGGAGGTATCGAGTTTAATGGAAAATACCCAATGACCTCTCTTTATTCATTGTATTATGAATTTAGTAAAAGATATCCACATTCTCGCATTACTGGAATGAAGCAGGAAACAATTTCGCACAAAACAGAACTTGTAATACGTATGCTTAATTTTACACTGGGAAAACATACTTTTCAAAGCGCCATTACAAACTTGATTGCGAATCACCGCGATAAAACATTTACTGCTGACGACCTTTGGAATGAATTAACTTTACAAGCACAAACAGATGGAACCCTTATAAAGGAGTATACAGTAAAAGAGATAGCTGATTCATGGCTTGATCATGAACGTCTTCCAGTTGTGATTGCTTACAGAGATTATACAGATAATTCGGTATCCCTGCACCAAAGAGTATATCTTAGAGAAAGACCTCACGATCTGCCGGAGCAAGATAAAATGCTTTGGTGGATTCCAATAATTCTTAACCGTCAAGATACACTAAATTTTACAAACAGCACTCCGTATGTATGGATGGAAAAGGATCGTCAAATTAATATAAAAAACATTGCCGAAGATGATCAATTTATTATTATAAATCAGGAAGAAACTGCTCCATTTCCAGTTAATTATGATGAACGGAATTGGAATATGCTTTCAGATTATTTACAAACGAAGATCGGACGTGGAATGATCCCTACATATACAAGGTAATCTTAGCGAAACAAAAAATTGTTTGTTAAGTTTTTCTTACATAACATATTGATACATATTAAAATTGTTTATATATATATTTATTTTTACGAACAAGGGTTAGACTCTAAAAATATTCCCTATCCCTATTCCCTATCTATAAAGATTTTCAGATGTCTAACTGATATAAGTACAATTAATGTAATACGTTAATAAAATTTAAATTTAATTAAGAGCAAAACTGTTTCACGATGCTTGGAATCTGGCGTACGCAGGTAATCTTAGTTTCGCAACTGCATTCAATATGTCACTTTTTATGCAATTCGAACGCAACCATATTGTGTGGAATCCGTTTTTCACTTTCATTGATCAGATTGGACGACATATTGATATGTCAGACGCTCATAAGAAATTTGAGGTAAGAAAATATTACAAATATAAGAAAAAACACTACCCAAATGCTCTCGTATTTTTTTTTTTTTTTATAGAAATACGTACTTTCTCTTCTAACGCCATTATATATAGAATTAGGTGCAGAAATTGAAAATGAGGACATGTGGAAAACTGACCTTCGTGTTTTAACAAAGCGTTTCTTATGTAACGCTGGGTATCAGCCTTGTATAAAGGAATCTCAAGAGGCATTTAAAATATGGCAACTAACTGCCACTCTTCCGGAAGAAGATTCGTACGTTTATAAATATAATTAAAGTAAAACTTATCTTACATTAAATTTCAACTTCAGGATGCAAGATTATTTTATGTGTCCTGTTTTCAAATGGGGAACGTTTGAGGAGTGGCAGCTTGGATTAGAACATATAATACAGTTTCCGACATCGCGGAAACGGAGTGAGAGAACTTATGTATTAAAAAACCTAGCAGGCTGTCCAATACAACCCGAAAAAATTGAAAGACTATTGCAGCTATCGATTCTAGAAAAGCACACAAACTTTACTGAAAACGATCAGTTTTTGATTCTTACCTCTCTCACTAGGGGGTCAACAGGTTACCTTACATTACTACAGTTTTTATCAAAACATTGGATAACTCTACGAGAAAAGTGAGTACTTAAAATATACTAGGTTTGGTAAATATTTTAAACATGTTATTCAATATCTAATTTTAGTTACTAAGTGTTTTTTAGTATCTTTGTATATTTTTTATGTCAACACATCGGCAGTTTTAATTTATACTATAATAAAATATAATAAAATAAAATATCGTAAAGTAAATTTATTAAGTTTTTCACAGCTTTAATAAATAATTAAAATTTGTATATATTTTTAGATTCATAAACAATGCAAATTTATGGGATCATTTAATAACTTCAGCCACTGGCTGTTTTTCAACTCAGAAAGGATTTGATATGGTTAAAGAGCTATACAACAAACGTGCAGAAGAATTTGGTAGTGCGCAACATATCATTGAAAAGTCTCTTCGCAACATTAAAGAAGAATTACAATGGAGTGAAACTAATTTACCTGTCATTGATGCTTGGCTCGACAACTTTTTCAAAACCTAACCCCTTTTGTAGTTTGTGGAACGATCTTTGAGCAACCAAAGACGTAGACAATATGGTAGCATAGTATCAAAACTTGTAATTTATAAAAATTATAATAGATTAAGTATTATGAAAAATATTAATCGATTGTATTAACTCTCCACCAAAATTCACAAAGTCAAGAAAATAATATAATATATAAAATAGGCGCTTGCTTTTCTCACACACCTAAGCCAATAAAATGTATCTCCCCATTAAAAAAAAACTCCAAAAAAATCTTTAGCCATTTTTTAAAGCAACATATTAATACACTAAGTTTTTTTTTACATAAACATTAGCATTATGCAATAATTTTATATTAGATGTATTGATTAGCTTCTTCTGTATTTAAGTATATAACATTAATTTTTGTTTGTTTTAAGCTGCAATAAAATTATTGACACCTTCATTTCGAATTTTTGTATAATACCGCCGTTTTCTTATAACAAGGGTGGTACATATCTGGTTTTATTAATTTGCGCGAGTTGGCAGCACCGTGCTGATAACATGATTCCTAACAGCGAGTTATTCAGTATTCCTATAATGATAAGACTATTGTATTTCTGTGTTATTTATGTAAAGTTTTAAGTGTATTGTTTGTGAAGTGTAATTTGTTTTTATTAATTAAATAACCCATTGGAGCACCCATCAACGTTTGTATGTATATATGCTGAACATAAAAAGTATTACTTAATGACTATATGCATTTTAAAATTTTAAAGCCGATTGCTGTGCAAATATTTTACAAAACACGTTTCTCCTTCAATATATATAATTTATAATGAAATAAAGTGTTAAATAAAATTAGAGTTTTGTGTATTTTTAAGAATAACTATATATAATCATGTACATCAGTGCTACCATTTAAAACAGAATGTATTGAATTTACATAAATGCGACCATATACAAATAGGTATACAACATATGTATGTATATGGCAACAATAATATCCTTGTACGGCGGACCTTCAAAATACCAAAATTTAAAAAATAGTCATATGTGTGGAAAAATTAAGTTGTTGACTTAAAATAAAATGTTTTTATTAATTCAGTTATTTCGGTTTAGTTTATTTACCAAGTATTATCTAGTGATCCAAGACAAAATGCTTCTTTTGAATAGGTGTGCCATTTGTCATATGTCATTACTCATATTTTATACTACTTTGGTTCTGTTATTCAGCTGTTATTTATTATTTTTAGCTGTTTCACTTGTCTTAAGTATATGAAAATTATTTAAAAATATTTATCAAGTGCAGAAAAATAAAAAAAAACATCAAAAAATATACATTTTCATTCGAATAGTTCAGTGTGTTAGTTTGATTGCCAGCCTAACTAGATTAAACTTGGTACATGTATGCTATAAGCAATTATATTTTTGTTTTTAATTCCATACTCTCTACTAAACTGATAAAAATAATTAGATGTTCTTTTATCTGCATTCAATTTGCAGAGTGCACCAAACGACGTCAGTTAAAATAACTTTAAGACAAAGCGGATAAATGATAAAATAAAAATGCGTAAGCGTTTTGAAATCCGCTCAAATTTTTTGACTACAATGTTCTTAAATGTTTTATTTAAAAGAAAATCATGTCCATTTAATATTTTATTAAATTTCTTTAATATTTTTATTAACCTGACGAATTCTTATTTAATACTTAACACCTTCTTATCTAAAAATATCTTAAATCTTTAAAATTTTGTGAACTTATTTGAGTGGTTGGTTTTTTATTGGAATTTAGGTAGCTTGTTTTGTAATGAGTTGAGTTCTTAGAATTATATGTAGTTAAAAAAACTAAGAAGTATGATAGAAGGTCCAGTTATAGTACATAAATTGTTATTTTGCAAGAAGCTTACAAATATTGCAAGATAAATGCAAATTTTTTGATTAAATTGTCGAATTTTTAGTTAAACAGTAAAATTTTTTTTGCTTATAATCATAGACTTTGTTGTTATTAATTAAATTTATTTTGTAAATTTCAACTAATTTATTTTCACCTTCTATTTTTAGTTGCCAATGCATATTGTAAGTTATGCGGTTAGGAGTTTTAACTTAGGGATCCTGTAAGGCTAACTCTTATTGAAACGAACTTAAATCTGAATGGAGAGATTTGGCATCCGACGAAATGTAATTTAAGTCTTTTTTTTCGTTAAATTTTCTTTTAATTATACAGTCAGCAAAATTTAGTTAAAATTATCTATATATATACAGAAATGAGAACATTTTCAAATAAGGAAATTTTATATTTTATTTTTTTTATGTTCGATTTTTAAGATATGGTTGATATTTGTATAAAATTATGGTGGATAAACAGATTATTAACTATTTATAACATTTTATTCAGATATCCATGTATATAATTGAATTTTGCTGACTGTTAAACTTTAATTTTGAAAATTAAGATCACGTAAATTTCAATTTTTAATTCTTTATTATTTACTTATTATATATTATTGTAAAAAATATTTCACAGTATGTTAATAATATTGCATATAAAAAATGTAATTGTTTTACGTTTTAAATAAAAATAATAAAATATTTTATTTAATAATTTTCTCCCTTTTGTTGTTGGATTAACTGCAATCATTGGGTCATTGAAATTGGGTCCATATTTACCGACTTTTTTAAGACTTATATTATCATTTATCCCTAATAACAATAGCAGATTTAAATTTCTTGAATTAATTAAATTAATTTTTACCGGTATTTATACCTCAACATAAGCAAAATATTTTACATCTCGCATTCAAAATTGGTAACTAATGATGGGGAGGCATGTCAAAAGTTAACACGAATATCATTTGCGTAGATCCTTGAAGTACTCATGCATACCATTTTTTTTCTTTTCGTATTAACCACATTTTTAAATCTATTTTTATATGTTAATTATGTTACATTTAATCGTTCGTTGTGTAATGACGGGATAGTGTTTATTCATGTTTATCATGCATGGTAAAGCCCCAAAGGGAATTTTCTTTCTACTATAGCGACTTTCCCAATTCGGCAAGATCGGATTATATAGCCTTATATCAATTAAGACTTTTTCCTTAACTAGTAGTGTTTAATGGGAGTAGTACGAAAATTAATTACTTATATGTTAGCTCTAATAGTTTTACAATGTTGTGTAAGAGTGGGAGATCAAGTATTTGCCCATTATTTTTTTATATTAATTTGCAGTGAAACCGTGACCTCTTTGTTTCCTATGTTATTCCTTCATATTTTTTGGTGAGTAATTAATTCGTTCTTCGCTGGGTGGCGGTTTAATATTGTAATTTATGTTAGTTATGCGGGTATGAAATAAATAAAATCTGAGTAACTGTTTCAGGGTGTATTTTAGTTTATATCTTGAAAATATTTACATCAAATGCATATGCAAATTTTTTTCATTTTTCTACTGTTTTATTTACCTCTTCGTCAATTTTCCATTTTTATTATAATTAATTTATTTATATCTTTTATTTTAGAAGAAATGGCGATGCCACACAATATGGGTGTTTCGGATATGACGTCCCTAACAGAAATTGACGAACTTGGAGTTAACTCTAATCTAAAGCTTCGATATACAAACGATATAATATATGTATCCTTTTTAATATATAATCAATTTAACAGAAACGATCTCTGGCGAATAATATTAATTAACACAATAAGAATAATTTTTTTTATAAAATGCGTATTTTATATATTTCTATACTCTTTGATTTTAAACAAAATTTGGTTATATTCAATACAATTTAAATAGACATACTCTGGTTCAATATTAATAGCTATAAACCCATATAAATGTATTAATATATTTAATAAGGTAAGTATTATATACAAATGTTTAAATAAATAAAAGTGTAGTATATTATAAAAATGTTTTTTAGGATCATGTTCATAAATATCATACCGCCAAAATGGGATCATTGGACCCTCATATCTTTGCTGTAGCAGAAGCCGCATATAAAAGCATTATTGAAGATAAAGCCAACCAGGTAAGTCATTTTTTTTAATATAATTATACTTATAATTATTTTAACCATTTTTGTGCTATATATAATACTTCCCTAAAGTCAATATATATCGTCTTGATGTTCATAATTTTTTCCTGATGATAATAATAGTGAATAACACTGAATACTTGGCGGAACTTACAAGGTCTAAATTTCATATAAATTTAAAAAAATTAACAGTAAGCTAAGTTTTTATTTTACACGTTATTTTACATGGTACTTTCGCTACCCCAACAGTCCTTTATCCGAATTTCATTCTATTAACTTTCACGAAATGAATATAAAAGAGAAATACTTTTATAAGTAATCACAATGTTTGGTGTTGAATTGATAATGTGTAATTATCGACTTTTAAGTGTAGGTAGAAGTTATGTTGTTACATTTATGGTTTTTACTACATAATAACTTAGCTGGATTTATTTAAATATATATGAATAACATCTGAAAATTATTATATAATATTTTAAGTCTTGCTTGATATCTGGAGAGTCTGGTGCTGGAAAAACGGAGTCAACAAAATTTGTTTTACAATATTTATGTGCAATAACATCAAATGGTTCTACATGGATTCAGCAACAAATTTTGGAAGCCAATACTATTTTAGAGGCATTTGGTAAGTTTTAACTGTACTTTAAATTCTATGTATGTGGGTGTTAACTCTGCAAGCTAAAGAATTTGGTATAATAAAAGAAATAATGAATATTTTTGTTTTAGGAAATGCAAAAACTGTTCGAAATGACAACAGTTCTCGATTTGGAAAATTCCTGCAAGTCTGCTTTGATGCAGACAACAATATTAAAGGTTGTGTTATACAAGACTATCTGCTTGAGCAATCACGCATAACATTTCAAGGGCCAGGAGAACGAAATTATCACGTTATGTATCAGTTAGCAGCACAAGGGCAAAAAAATGAGAAGCTTGCAGAAACATTATATTTAAAATCTCCAGAATTTTATAAATATTTAAATACTTCCGACGATATTTTATTAGATATTAGCCATGAATCCAAAAAATTTGAGCAACTTACAATGGCATTTACAGTATTACAAATATCACAATTGACAATAGATAGCATTTTTAGAGTCTTAAGCTCAATTTTATGGTTAGGAAATATTGAATTTGTTGATATTGATGGAGAAAGATGTGATTTATCAAAAACTGATCAAGAAATTGTCAAAACGTTGTCTGACCTTCTTGGTCTCAAACCTGAGGATCTCCTTAAAGTATTATTATTAAGACAAATTAACGTTCGGGGGAATATAACCGAAATTCCACTTAAAATAAATGAGGTAAGTTATCACTCTTAGTATAGGTTACAACCTTCAGTGATTTAATATTTTTGTAATACATAGATAAATAATATGTGCATTCAAGAAAAAATTTAATTTAAAAAATTTACAAATAATAACTGACTTTTTAAATAAAAAAATAAATGATATATAATGATACACAATAAATATTATATATTGTTTATATTTATGTTTTATAAATTTTTATAAAACTAAATACCTATCAGATGTTACAATAAATTTTATTATTTACGAGATGTGTCTTACTTAAATATTTTTATATCAGTTTAGAGTATGATTTATTTTATCATCTCATCTTATATTTGTTGCATTTTGTATCTTTTAAGGCTAGGGAAAATCGACATGCAATGGCCAAAGCTTTATACTCAAGAACTTTTACTTGGCTTGTAAATAAAATAAATAGCTGTACGAATCCAGGAAAAGACGTTAATCAATTTTTGGGTGTTCTTGACATATTTGGATTTGAAAATTTTTCAAAAAATTCTTTCGAACAACTTTGTATTAACTATACTAATGAAAAGTTACACAAATTTTTTAATCATTATGTTTTTGCGCTGGAACAAGCTATCGTAAGTATATTGTTAAATATAAAAGAATATAAATTTCAGTTTTTATATAATTTGTTTCAATTAATAACACCATATAAACTTTACTATCTCTACTATAAGTAGTCGAAAGTAATCGAAACTTTGATTTCATTATCAATACTTTCATATATGCTGAGGACCTTAAAACGTCGGCTATATATAAATATGTTCTTAATTGTAAAAATTTTTGATTATATTAACGACTTTATCATACAAAACAAATCATAAATACATAAAACCATTATAAGTAACAATTATAAAAATTTTATATTGTAATGCAGTACAAACAAGAAGAAATAAACTTTACCCACGTAGAGTTTGCAGATAACTCTTTATGCCTGGAACTTGTTGAAAAACCACCCAGATGCATATTAAAGCTGCTGACCGAGCAATGTCATTTGCCCAAAGGCTCAGACTCAGCTTATTTAAATAATATGCATGCGGAATTCGAATACAATCCAAAGTACATAAAAGGTTTAGATCGACGCCACTGGGAAACAGAATTTGGTATACACCACTATGCAGGAGCAGTTATATATAAAGTGGATGGATTCGTTGAAAAAAATAGAAATGTCCAGCAAGATGTGTTATTTGACATAATGAGTCGCAGTAACCATGCTTTTCTAAGTGGCCTCTCCAACGCCCAGGTACGTCAAATAAGGTTATATAAATTAAATAAAATAAATATTTTTTATATTTAATATTTTTAGGATTTCCAGAACGCCAATTATATACACAATTGTTCCAGCAGTCAACGAGGAACCAGTAAAGCGAAAGCAACTGTCAGTGATAACTTTCGACAGCAATTGCAATCATTAATTGACGTTCTTCAAACGACAAAACTTTGGTAAGTTTATAACATTTCATAAAAATTGTTTGATTAACAATACCCTAGGAAAGATAGTTTTTAGAAAATTTATTATTTTCCTCAGAATGAAATATAGATTATTTTTTTTCTAGGTATGTGCGATGCATTAAGCCAAATTATTCTAAAATACCCGATGCTTACAGTGACTCAATAGTTCTTGAACAATTGAAATATCTGGGAGTATTAGATATAATAAGAATAAGAAAGGAAGGATTTCCAATTCACTTGAGCTTCCAAGATTTCCTTACAAAATACAAATGCCTAATGAAAACAAAATCATATTCAAGTAACCGTGACAATCTTTTGATTGTATTGAAAGAGCTTAAGGTTCCAGAAACCGAATGGCAAGTT
Source organism: Zygothrica quintamaculata (assembly GCA_037044455.1). NCBI lineage: Eukaryota > Metazoa > Arthropoda > Insecta > Diptera > Drosophilidae > Zygothrica > Zygothrica quintamaculata. The sequence goes on along the minus strand of JBAMBS010002349.1, from coordinate 349 downwards.
GGTAACTCTAAAGTTTTTCTACGTAGTCATGCACATGAACCTTTGGAAAATTTAAGAAAAACTAAGCTTTTCGAGAGCTCAATAACAATACAAAAAAACTGGAGACGTTATTCAAATCACAAATATTTTTTACGTGTTCGTAAATCCATAATAATAATACAGCATGCGTATCGTGGATGGAAAATGCGAATTCATTTCCTAAGAATGCGACGTAGTGCAATAATAATACAAAGTCAACTTCGTGGAGTATTCGCAAGGGAGGTAAGTAGTTAATAAAAAAAAATAATAATGATGTGCTATGGTGCATCATAAATTATTATCATAAAACACATTGAAATTTGTGTTATAA
>JBAMBS010002347.1:0-18027 GCA_037044455.1 Zygothrica quintamaculata | reverse complement strand
CTGTATAAAAACTTTCCACTTTAGTAGCACGGTTATTGTCTGTGGCTTTATGACAGCTGTAAAAACAGATGACGGTGTACGCAGACAGAGAGAAAAATATATACAAAATTTTATACTTCAACCTCGTAGATTACTTGCCACAAATGTAGCAACAATTACGCAGATTTTTGTGGCTAGAATGGGCAAGGATTTAATGTCATTCGCATTGGACAATTAGCAAATTTTGTGGAATATTGTCAAATGTCTTAGTTGCTCTACTAAAATGCTGCCCATATATACTAATTTGGCATTTGAGATTTTGATAGTCGAAATGGTTTTATATTTTTTATTTTTATATATGAATAAATTTCATTGATATTTAAAGTAGTTGCAATTTAAGTGTGATTAAAATTTGCAATGCAACAAAATTTGCTATTATTATGCCATTTACAGTTTGCCGATTAAGTCATTAAGGTATACAAATGCAATGTATTAACTGCATAGTTTTAAATATATATATATGAAAATGTAAAACAGGATGCGACTTAAAATACATTTGTGTGCATGAATGTGTGAAAATTACACATGAAACATTTAAATTACAATCATTGAACACACATTTCAAATTGTCAGTTTATAAATGACACACAACTGTAAGCCATCAATCAAATTGGCCATCAAATACTTAAAAAAAAACAATATGTTAAATGTATCACATGTCCTATAGGATAGGGATTTTTGCAGTTGGGAAAACAACTACAGTAACAACAATAAAAAAGAAGTAAAGATTACAATTTACAGACCACAGGCAACTTTCAGCATATGTCATGTGATTCATGTTTAATCAGCGTTGTAAACATTATTATATATATATATATATATACATATATTTATTATATATGTGTATATATTGGGGCGTCCAATTGATGTGTTAAATAAATAATTTAATTAATTTCGAAAGTGACTGAAGCAAGCATAAAACAAGCTTCAACTGACGCTTAAAAATCATATAAAATAAACCCTCCCAGATATTACGTATACGGTCCGTAGTACATACATACAATATGACATTCATAACTGGCATACATGTATATATAAAAATATATATTTATTTTATATACTATATACATTTAAGGCACATGCTTCAAGTGTATAATAATTTGCGTGCAAGTTGCAAGTTGTTTTCTTAGAAATTTCATGCAAGATTGTGTTTGATTGTTGTTTACAGAGTCGTTTGGCATTGTTTATGTGTTGGTTTTTAAGTTGCTCTTGACAAATTTTCAAATATTCATTAAAAAGAAATATAAATAAAATAATAATATGTATATATTTTTATACTAATAAAGAAAAAAGAAAACTATTTAAAAGCTTTTTTCGCTACCTAAAAAAAAGTAAAGAAAATTTATATAAAACATAATTGAAGAGAATAAAAAAATGAACTCAAATTGCATTCTGCTTTAGCTCTATATATATAATTTTAAATATGTATAAGTGTAATAATGTTAATATTTAATAAAGCGCATTGATTTAATACGTATATAAAGATTTAATTGGATTTGTTTTTTTTTTTTTAATATTTTGTTAAATTTTTTTAACATAAAGTTTAAATAATTTATCACACACGTACTAAGCCACATAATCAAGCTAATAAGTTGACTTCAATTTGTTATTACTTAAAGAGAGGTAATTTTCAACAGAAAGTGAGAGAGAGAGAGAGCCAGAGAGAAGTGGATTATAGTTAATTGTTTACAATAAATTTATTTAGAAAATGAATGCAGTATTTAGCCAGGTTTATAGAATTATATAGGAATATACTGCAAATCTATATATAACTGAATAGATTTATGGACATTAACATTGGTTTAATACTGGATATATATTCAACTCTTAGGCTAGTGTTATGGCTCTGTGTGTGTGTGTATAAATTATAAGCAGGCAAACAGACAATTCATTAGCTATAAATGGCAGCAGCAGCGACTAACTACATTGATTATAATTAATAAATAAATAAATTAAATTGTATTTTAATAAATCTTTTAAATATATATATTTAAAGAAGGAACTGCTGCTGTTGCATACTATATAGCTAAGGAAAGGTTTACGATATAGTTTCTATTTATTATGATATGGTATTTAGAGCAGATGATTTATTTAATAAATGTTTTGATTTAAGGTTTATGTTTATGTACTTTTTTTTTTTTGGTTTTTTTGTTTAATTGTTTTTAATGTTTAAATGAGTTTTGAGTTTAAATTGAAACTTACCAACGAAAGCCAAAGATTCGTTATAAGTAGTTGATTTTTCTCGTCCTACAAACGCATTTTTAATAAATAATTTTTTTTTGTAAATAAATAATAAAAAATATAATATAAAAATAAATGAATAAAAATAAAAATAATATGAAATAAATAATTAAAATTAAATATAATAATTAAAGTTAAAAAGAGCAGAGCATGATAATAGAAAAGTATTTATATATATTTGTTTTATGAGTTTACAAGAGATTTTTTTGTGTTTGTTTTTTATTTAATTTTAAATAATATTTTTTTAAAATAATTATTTAATATTTTTATTTAATATATATATTTTTTTTAAATATATATATATTTTTAATATATATATTTTTTTTAATATAAAAAAGCTTTTCCTTGTAGCAGAACTCAAACGATTTGGCTTTAATGTGGTTTTAAACAGATTTATAGCAATTGTACGCAGAAAATTAAGTTCTCTTACAACAAAGCAATGAAAATGCTATCAAAACTTTGTTAACACACACACACACACTTACACATACAAAGCTGGTATTGAAAAAGCAAGTTGTAGTACGAGTAATTGAAGCTAGTTGTCCTTGTCATAAAGCAGAATCAAAAACCAATATAGTATTTTAATCTGCTGGTAGGCATAGGATATATATACTTATATATGTATAGTATACTATATATAGTGGATTTCTATGGTAAATGTGCATTTGATGTATTTGTGTTGAGTCCTTTGTCCATTGTGCCAATTTACTTAGCGTTCTATCTGATGTGGGCATGTCTGTGCAATAAAAACTTTGAACTAGGTATCAAAACCCATTTATCTTTATACAAATTTTAATTAAAGATCTTTCATGCTGGCCTATTGTCACTCACACAGCGAGAGAGAGAGAGATAGAGAGAGACCTACAGAGAGAGAAAGTCAAAGATATAGAGAGACAGTTTGACAGTCTGTCAGTTTGTCAGTTGCTGTGTGTCAGCTGCACGATAAAAATTTAATATGTAGTTCAAGGTGGTTCCGGCAAATTGTCGTTTGTAATGCAGATGAAGTTACAGTTACGCCTTACCCCTAACCTCTTACCCCTTACCCCTTACCACATCACCCGTAACTCGTACCCCTTACAAGTTTTTCATCTTTTTGCTATTCTCTTTCATTTTTATAACCCAAAAGGCATCTGCATATGAAAGCCAACTTTGAGGTGACTGTGTCATTAATAACTTTCCTTTACTGTATATATATATATATATATATATATATATAGAAACAAAAACAAGACCAAAATCAAGCAACGAGACGAAAAAACAAAAAACAGGCCCAAAACGAAACAGAAACAACAACAACAACAACAACAGCAACAACGACAATAACAACTTGGCCCAGTTAGTGCCTTGACAGCAGCTGCAGTAACGACTTGAGCCATTAAAAGATACATGGCAACTGCCAGAGCTTTGTGCCGTTTACTTCAGGATGCCCGCAGCTCTATAATGTTATGCACTGAAAATCATACACATGGTGGGTGGGGAGGGTCGAGGGGAATTGAGAGTAGAGTTGAGTAGAGTAGGTAGCATATGATGACAACGGTATCTCCCCATACAGTTTTGATGCCACTTAACGTTTTGGGGTAAGCCAATATGGAAGAACTTCCTCTTGACGTCAAATGCCATAACGTCTGTATAGCCACACACACACATATATTTATATATTAATATGTATGTGTGTATGTGATATGTTTGTGATATGTGATATTTGCCTGTTGACACCTTATAAAAATGGCGGTTTTGTGCAAATTTCATGTTTATGACAGGCAGTTTGCTAAGCGCACTTCCTGGCCAAGGGGCACAGCCACACATCGTTCCCCTCCGCCTCCCGCAACACTAACGCATTTAGCTAAGAGTTGGCAAAATTTTACCTCTTCGTCTTGGAAATGTCTTGGAAATTTTGATGACGCCAACACTGACGCATACTAATGATATTTTACTTTCACTTTCTTTTTGTTTTGCTCTTGTATTTTTCACATACACAAAAACCTGCAACGGGTATGCTGCAAATTGCCCCAAAATGTGTGTTGCACATTGCCAAAAAAAGAACAAAAAAAAAGAAAGAGAAAAACCATTTTTCTCTGGATAAAGTAGCAATTTAATCACTTGACATAAAACTAAAGTATATACATATATTATATAGGGTATTTAATATTCTCTTTGAGCTAGGATAATATGCCCCTGCTGCTACTCCATATACTTTTGCGAAACAAAGTTGAAGGCAACATCATTTGTAGCAAATGACATTTGCATTAAATGTTCGCTGTTGTTGCTTAATCGTATAATATTTATAAGTATATATATATATATAACTGTATATACATTACATTATATACATACTGTTATATATACCGTTATATATACCGTTATGAACATAGTGAAAGTTGTCAAAAGTACCTAGAAGCAAGTACCAAGCACGTTTCTATTGCCTGCTATAAGCTTATAGATTTATTTTGCATTAACGTGCCAAATTGTTTTTAAATGAGTTTCTAATGAGACAACAATGCTTGTTATTGTTGTTGTTGCTGTTGTTGTTGTTGCTGTTGTTGTTGCTGTTGTTGTTTGCATGATTACAAGTACTATGGGTATACAGAATCCGGATTCAGCTAAACATATAGACGCCGACTTTTATGATAAATGTTTTGGTAAACTTACTACAAATTTTTTGGGTGTTTACCATGCATATGTCTGGCTCTGGGTTATACATACGATTCCATTTTCATTCAAGGACAAAGTTTGTTGGCCTTGCTACACATACTCACTCTCTCTCTCTCTCTCTCTAACTCTCCCTCTCACTGATACTCTCTTTTGATTGTATTATTTATGTGGGTAGCAATAGGTGTGTTGCTTTGTTTGTAGGGCAAATTATTGTTTCGTGCTATTCAACAGCAATAAAATTGAAATTAAGTTTAGAGCTTAATGTAATTAGTTGTAAAGATTAAATCAGTTATAAAAATTGCCTAAAACACTAAATTGAATAAAATAATTTTCTGCAATTATTTGTAACAGTAACTCTTATTTTTATATAATAACATAGACTGCTTAAAAATGGCAAAAAGTTGCTTTAACTTCAATTTGCTGCTCAATTTCACACAGCAGTTATATCTATATAAGCTTAAAGCCATTAGTAATAGTAGTTAAAGATAACCAAAATACTCAATTTGGTAACTCTTTGGTAACTCTGCTAACCTATGACTTTTAAGCCATGTAACAAGCAGCTATTAGCCGACTTTAGACGCATTTGGTACTTGAGCAATTTTACATTGTTCTGCCTGCTGCTTCAAAAACCTTTCGACATTTCCTTTTGACACATTTCCCAATGTCCTTTTTTTGGCTGTATCTGTTAAAACAGGAAAGAAAAAACACGAAAGGATGTTACAAACTGCAACCTGACACGTCATTACTATACTACACAGACTCTTAACTCCAACCATTTTACACTCTTACTATTGTTGTTGTTCTTTTTTGGTTGTTGTTGGGGTTGGGTAGACCAAAAATGCTAATGACTTTATTTCTTAACTTTGATGCTACCACAATATGCATTTTAATGTCCTGTCCTGATGCACAAAATGGCTCTGACTCTTACACTTTTAGTTCAAGACTTGGCTCAAACTCACGTACAAGGCCTTCAATGCTTGGCAATTTTACCAATGACACTTTGCCACATGCATACAGCATAAAGCATATGCATATAGCATACAGCTGACTGACATGTCGAGGCCATCAATGTTAAAACAACTATCATCATCATTATCATCAACAGCAGTAGCATCATCATCATTATCATTATCATTATCATTATGAGCATGAAAAATCTAAAACCTTGGCAGCTACTGAACACGTTGTCATTGCCTGGTTTATGCTGGTTCTCTATATAGATTTGGCAGTTGTGCCTATACTAAGGGCTGTAGCAAAGGTTTAGTGCAATTAAAATGTTTAATCGAAAGAAAATAAGTGCATGTTTTGCTAACTGTAAGAAAGCTTTTAACCTAAACCCTAGCTGGTTATATTACTAATTACTCTGCATAGGTAATCTTTATATATATATATATATAGTAAGGGTATACGCTTAGTCTGCTCCTTTTTGTATATACTATATTGGTTTGATGTAGGTTATGTTAGAGCATAGGTATGTCTACCTTATGTTATATTAGCAGCCACTGCAGGCCATTTATTATTAATAAGTTAATTAGCCTAATTGACAACGTGGCCAAAACGAAAGTTTTAAGTGTCAGGGCTAAACATAACCTATACATATATACTATATATAAAAATATATAGTATATATATTACGCTATAATTTATGCAGTTCACAAATCAGCAAACTCTATCAGAATTTCGGTTTTTTTTTTTAGTTTCTGTTGCTGCTCCATAAATCAAAATTTTGATTATCTACTAAAATGTAATAAATAATTTGCATTTGTATCATTTCAATTAATATTTTGTGTGTGTGCCACATATTAAAGCCATATCGTTTGAATCACTTTTATATATATATATATAGATATATATATATATATTTATATATGGGTGCATATATATATGTACGATTTAAGTTAAATATTTTTAGTTTTATTTAAGCTTCTTTTGTGTATAGTTTTTACTTTGTATACAAAGCGAATACCTAAAGTTTAATTAGTTTAATTAATTTTAATATGTTTTAGTTAAACAACATTACATGCTGTTGTTTCTGTTATTTGTTTGTTTTGTTCTTGGTTTTGTTTTATTTATTAAAATTTTTGTTTTTTGTATTTTATTTTAAAAAAGCTTTTTATACGTTTTTTATGACATGTACCCAGCAATATGTAAGTTAGTCAAACATAATCTGTAATAGATACTCGTATTTTTGTTTAAGTTTTTAATGGGATTACCAAAACATAAACATACACACACACACACACACACACACGCTCAGACACATACATAGAAAATAGGTTGCATTTAAACATAAAAATCATAAAAAATATTTGTATAACGTGAAATTAACATCGATTTGGATTGTAACAAATTATGTTTTAATTAAATGTTAATAATTGTTGTTTTAATTAAAAGTAATCTAAAAAAAAAACTTTACAGTTCATACCTGTAATATTTTTTTTTTTTTAAATTTGTTATACTTTTAATTGTATTTTGTTTTATTTTAAAAAAATTACATAAAAAAATTTAAGTTTTATATTGATAAAAATCTGTTCAAAATTTTATGAAAAACATTTATAAATATTTTTTAATTTTAATACCACAATTATTTATAATAAATTATGCATGTCAATTTATTTAATTAGATTTTAAAAGTGTCCATTTAATAAGTGAAAAAAATTGTAAAAATTAATAATTAAATTTAGTTGTAATTGATTTACATGTAAATCACACAAAAAACAACGATAATAACACCTAAACACACTGCTAAAAAGTTTGGTTAGTTTTTAGTTTTTCATGGTTTTCCATTTTTATTTTTATTTTATTTGTTTTTTCTTTTAGTGTGTGCTATGCAACAACAATGATGTCTAGTTATTTCTAATATGTTTTTAACAACAATTATTTCGGTTTCAGCTGGTTGCATTGTGTAGGTGTGGGTGGGGGGGGGGGGTGACGTAGGAGGGAATGTGTAAATTGAAAATGGAAAATTGTTGTTTTCACTCATAAATCTCGGCCTGCCGACTATGACCTACACATAGCTGGTTGAGCGTGTAAAAAAACTCTATTCATTTTATTGAAAAGGGTTTCTACTATTTTGTTGTTTTTCTTTCCTTTTCCCTTTCCTTTTCTCTTTCCCCTACTCTTTTTCTTTATTATTCTTTTTTGATCAAATGTTATACCTGAAGCGCAAACAATGCGTAAAAATTGTTGGCAGACATAAATTTTATTTATGTGCCCTGGAATATATCCTGTAGGTGGAATATAATTGAGATTGGGTATTATGGCATGATATAAGTCACAATGTGAGAAACAGAGAGAGAGAGAGAAGGGGAGTGAAAGAGTGAGTATAGAGCTTAGATATCAAAGGATAAAGGATATCTTAAAGTCAATCAATTGTTTATAAGTTTTTTGAACTTGTTTTTGATTTGATTTATTTGTTTATGTTTTATGGTTGAAGTGTCCAATAACAATTTATGCCAATTTGGCAATACTCTCTTGGCCATATGGCAGGCAATTTTGTAGCTCGAAAATGCTAAATGAAAATATATAAATCAAGGATATTCAGACTGCGATACAATAAATGGAAGGCCAATTTTAGCCCGAACTCAGGATGTTTACGCAGTGTCTGCTTTTATCTACTGATTTTTATATGGAAAAAAATTCTAGAGAAAAAAATTATATTTTTACATCTGTTTGTTGCAAATATAAAACTTTGTTTTTAAATTTATTTTGTTTATTTAAATATATATATTTATGTATATATTGTTTTTATTTTTTTTTTGTGTCGTTTGTTAGTATTTGATTTTAATTTAAGGTGACATTGCAGCTTTTTGCACTAACAAATAATTTGTATATTCAACGGTGTTTCACAGCAAACGATAAAAAAAAGAAAAATAGAAATTGTTATTCAATTAATTTTTTTTTGTTTTTCTTTTTTTTTTTATAAATGTTATTATTATTTTTCACACACATATCGAGACAACACATATTTTGATAAAGGAGCTCCCAAATTGAAAATGAAAAACAAAAAGAAATGCTTGTGGTTTTTTTTTAGGTAACTCGATTCTAACAATTAGTCACACTTCAGTTGCCAAAAATGTTAAACAACAAAATTGATAGCAAAAATAAAAACAGTGAAATTAAAAATGATAATTGAAAATAATAACAATAATAATATAACCCTATCTATAAGATAGACAGACAAACAGGTGCTAGACAATTTGACGGGCTGGTACATGTCACTTACCAAATTTAACCACGCATTTGTGGTCAGAATCTGATTCTTTTCGTCCTATAAAAAACGCAAGAGCTCATAAATGTAACTGTTATTTCACTTGTATTTTTTTTTTTTATATTATTATTGTTTTTTTTTTAAAAAACTCTTAACCGTCACGATGGCTTTTCAAGCATATAATCATAATCAAAGCACAATACAAATCCATTCTGTCAATAGCATTTAAAAATATATATATATATATTATGCCAGCTGCTAACTAATATTGCATAAACTAAATTTATCTTTTGTTCAAATTTGTATTTAATATAATAAAAAAATTAATATTTTCTTTTGTCTTTTTGCATATCGACATTTTAATTAAAATGTTTGCCAATGGCACTCATAATAAACTATTCAATGCCCCTATATCGTACACTAGAAATTATTTCATTTTACTTTGCTGTTCAGCCAGAGACAATATTGTGCTTTTGACTGCTGTTAATTAGTTGAACATAAATTTAAAATACAATTTTATATATATACATATATATACTATAAAAGATTTTAAGTTATATAGAAGTTTGTGTGAAACTTTCAAATTGTGTCTGCTACATTTCACTTGCCAAATTTTATGCACTTTCTATTGCTTTCTTTTTAGATATATATTTATATGAAAAAGCATCGTGACGGTTATATACACTGATTCCAGACAGCTTTAAGAAACTTTCACAATAATTTTGCTATTATAATTTTTTATTAGTTTAGATGTTGAACTGCATTTGCAGTTGCATTAGAATTTTGTCATATACTGCTTGATGCTACTATTTTGTAGCCTCTATAAATGTGCAACTTACCACATCGATGATCTGCTGCAGCGTTAAACCAAATTTCACTTCCAGTGGCTCCGATTCATTGGCAACGGGTCGCTCCAGTGTATTATAGGTGGAAAGCAGGTGATTCAGTAAACGTTTCTCATGTGGTCCCTGACAGCTTTCTGCAATAATAAGCAAAAAAGAAAAAAAGTTAGAATGATGTGTACATAATTAGTTGCGGCATCTACACAGTTTTATGGCATATGGCAACACATTTGGTCGATTGATGTCTGAATTTGGCAGTTTAGTGGAAAGCTATTAAAAATCTTTCAACGCTTTTACCATGATGTACATTTGGCAGTTAGTTAATTGCTACAAAGCTCTTACCCTCGTAACATTGCTCTACTCCAAATTAGTCGCAAAGTTTTAACTGTTGTAAATATGATAATTACATTTCTATCAAACTGAGAGTTGACAGCGATACAGAAATTGATTGGTATTCAGATGCCAAAGGCACACAATTAAAATGCAATTTGATAGTTAATTGTATTAATTCTTATACAGTAAACATATATAAAACTTATTGGAAAAATATCAAAATGTATTAGTACCAATTAACAGTTAAAACTTCTGCCTTTACGTAATGCATAATCAATAAGTCTATTTAACGACTTAAAGTGTAATTTATTTAGTTAATACAATAAGCCTTAAATAGATTACTAGGCTTATAGTTAAAAGCATTTCCAATTGTGCACTTAATTTGAATTTATTTACTTTGCCGTGTCAAAGAAAAGCAAAAATTACGTATACGCCGCATGTGCAGCGTTAGTCAAAAGCATTTGGACCACAAAATACAATGCACTTCACAAGGGTAATTAACAATTTACTGAGAAAAACACTCACACAGACACACACATACATATACATAGATATATAAATGCAGCTTTTCTATAGGATATCCCGTTGAGCGTTTGGGTTTGTCAGCAATTTCAGCTTTTGTTTTTCAGCTTTTCATTTTTATGCTTGTTTGCTTCTATTTTTTTTTTTTTAGGGCTGATGTTGCCCCTGCCATTTGCAGCAAGGTTAAAAAACTCATAAATTTTTAAAAACAACAACAAAAGAGAAATGAAGAGAAAAGAATGTAGAACAACAACAACAAAAACAAGAACAACAAGACAAGCACTCTGAGAGTATTCGTAGTACTCGCAAAAACACTCAGCATAAAAGGTGCAAAAATGGAAATCTCAGCGCAAAATGTCAAAAAGCGTAGCAATACTTGTACCCAAAAGTAAGAATGGGTTGGTAAAGAGGAAACACCAAAAGAAGTTAAATAGTTTTAAATCATTCAAAAGGGTGACCCAAGAGATATACCCACACACCTACATATACACGCGAACTTGTATACAAGCGGGAATTGAATGGGTGTATGCATTGTTACTATGTATATGTATATGTGTATAGGTGTGTGTGTGTGTGTGTGTGTGTGTGAGTAAATGTCAACTGCATTGCAAGGACAACTACAGCTAGAGAAGTTGTACAACAGTGACTCAAGGCCAAATTGATCAGGAGACACAAAACACGTAACTGGGTCAGACCAGTCACAAGTTAAGTTAACAAATACTTAGTATATAATATATAATATATATTTAGTATATACTAGTTAAAGAGGGATTGTACTTATATGAGGGTATTGTATATATTTATTAGTGTCATTTACAAAATGTTGTCAGTAGATTGAAAGTATACTACTCAACTAGTGAAGCGCATAAAGGTGTCCTTCGCATTGTATTGCATATTAATGACTCATATAATAAACAGATTTCGTATACGAATACGAATATATATACGAATGAGAATACGAAAACGAATATGTATTCACATAGTCACCTTGACAAGCTTTGGTTTTTGGTACTTTATACAGTTTGGTTGATGGTTTGACTGGTTTTCTGTTTGTTTGTCAGTTCCAAGTGGTTTGTCCAACCAATGTCAAATTCATGAACTGTCCAAATGTCCAATGTCCTGGCTTGAATAATTTACTGTTAATGCCAACATAAATTCGATTGCACAGCCTGACGGCTCCCTAATGCATTTATGAATGAGCTCTGTGCTCTGTGCTCTGAGCTCCTCCCACCAACCTACTGTTTCCCAGTTGCTTCCATTGGTTGGTTGCTTCTATAGTTCACAGCTCACAGTTGCCACTGTTGGAACTGATGCTGTTGCTGATGTTACTACTGCTGCACAGTTTGTTCAGGCCTGGTCAATATTTACACTCGGAAGCAGTGGAGCAGGCGACTTGTGGTTATACTGTCCTTCATCCTTAGTCCATTGTTACACCTCAGTTTTTATGGTTCTATTTTACTTGGCAACACTGCCGTGGGGCATTGTCGGTCGCTTGTGCCTGTCATTTTACCTAATTGCGTGTAAATAGTTTTCGCAATTGAGTTGTCAACTTGCGACGTGTGCCACACTGAACGTGAGCTATGTTATCCTTTTACCACCGTACCATTCCTTACCTTACCCAACCTTATATCAACTCATTTCATTTCATTTCATTTCCTTTCAACTCATCACATTTCATCACATCACATAACATTTCATCTCAACACACCTGATTTGGCCAAAACCTCTAGCAATTTGCTCGTAAAAATTTCAACATTTTTTTTTTTCGTTTTTGCTGTTTGTCATGGACAGTTTTATGGCCTGTTATAAAACACTGACAACTTCTGCTTCAGAGTGTTAAACACCAAAGCCAATAGACTCAAAAACCAGTGTGCGATACTTAATGACGCTTTATGGCCAAAGCTATAGACCACTTGGGTAACGACTAAACTGAACGCTTGAGTGACCAAAACGTTAGTTGACTCTGAACATTTCTGATTAAACTTCCTTTGAAAGCAAATATATTTTTTATATATATTTCCTTTTATAATATTTCTACATTTACATTAATCATGGACTAATAAAAACTTAAATGCTTTTTTTATAATTAAAAAATATTTATTAAGTTTGAGCTGAAATTATAAAAAAAAGGTTATCATGAAAGCTATCAGTATTTTAAGTATGCAGTTTATTGGTATTTTTTATAGTATATTTTATATGCAATTGGTATATACTAAAATATGCAATTATAATCTTTTTTATAGACATTTTTTTTTGTTCAATTGTTAATACCAGGAAAGGAATTTCACATTAATTTGTTATGGTTAAATATGAAAAATACTTGTACAAGGTTTTCTTTGTTATTAATAAGATTTTTCTTGGAAAATTTGTACAGAATTTTTCTGTCAGGCAATTATGTATATACCCCAACACATACTGAAAACACCCATCCACAGCTTATTTCCCATAAGTGTTGATAATGCACTTGGTGAGAAATTTTTATTATCATTTCGCAGCTTAATGATATGCAAATACATGCAGACAATGACAAAGACAACAAACGCGACTTAAACCAAATAACAGCAACGGCAACAACAGCAACAAAACAATAACATTAAGACATTGTTAATTATCCTTTGCCATCCTTTGTTATACCCTATATATAATTAAGCCGCCCAAATAGACCATATACCACTTGCTATATATAAAAGTTGTTACTCTTCTGTAGTTAACAGTGCAACTTAACAGTGGCTTAACAGTTCTATTCAAAGCTTAATGAAAATTGCCTTCTAACTATATATTATATATAAAGATATACTCATTATTTTTATTTTTATATTTTTATTATATAATAGAGGTTAGGGTAAATGCCTCGTCGATGTTGTTCTTGTATTTTTGGGGCTAGAAAAATATATTTTAATTTGTTGTTTGCTGTTGTTGCCGTTGCTGTTAACATTTAATTAAACGTCTTTTGCTGTGCTGCTCATTAAGCGACTTGTAACTTTTTCTAAGCGAAATCTTTTCTAAAATCATTGTTGTTGTCTCTTTTAGGTCTATTCTCTCCTTTTTCTCTATCTGCATTATTGTTTAATTGCAATTAGTGCAAAACAGGCAGCTCACAAAATGATTATTACGAGCCCGTGTGTCGACTCATACATAATGCAAAGCACATGCCACGCCTCTAACAAAACACATATACACACATGTATACAAATTCCAAGGCATACACAAAAACATACACACACAGACACACACATATTGCAATTAAGTTGCAAATGCCTAGCGCCGCCCATTGTCCTTGTTGCTGTTTTGTTCCTGGTGTCGAAGAGCGTGTTGAAAATATCTCCTTGAAGTGTGTACCGCCACTTGAGTGCTCCGGTCCTAGGTTTTGCCACACATTCTACTTCCTTTCTTTCACCTTCTGCTCCTACTGTTCCCTACATCTTCGTACTGCTTATACTATACGAGCTGCTTGAGTCTAAGTGCTTTCCGTCTTGAGAGTGTGTTAGATTATTTTTATGTGTGTTTTTTTTTGTAGCGTTATTTCGCATGCTTAAGTAGTTAGTTTAATAAATTGCATTGCTTAGGTGTGAAGTTGAGTGTGAAGGTTAAATTTTAACAGACACACACACAAAACTTAGGGATAGCTGTGTGTGACTGTATTTAAAAATTTAGTAGGGGAAGATGTTAATAAGTTGTTGAAACTTCATAACTTAATATAATATTCAACTGATTTTTACCACTGAAAACTCTTAAATAAGAGTCTTTAATCTGGTTGAATGGTTAAACAGAAAACTTTTCACTATTCAAACAAACATTTCACATCAACTTTCTTTAAAGATTTAATGAGGTTTCCAAAGTCAAACAATTGCAATGAGTTTTATAGTTTATTATTATTATTATTATTATTCAAACATTCAAACAGTTTTGAATATCATTAAATTAAATTGTCTGAATAAACATATTCATTCCGATTACACATCATAAAATCAAATCTTTCTATTGCGTTTTGTAAATTGCAAATAATTTATTGAAAATCAACTTGTTAGAATATTAATATAGATATTCAGCCAGGGAACTATTGAAATAGAAACCAATTTAAACCTCTTTTTTTTGGTTTTTATACATCCCACAATCATTTGCATAATATTAAACAAACCATAAACATTTTCTAGGTCAGTAACAAGAGTATGCCTGACCTTGCTCATCATTATCATCATCAGTTAGTTAACCCACTAAAGTGCTATAAACAATCAACAAGCAAATGCAGAAATTTCATTATTATTTTAACTTCATATACGCATAATATGCCAACTTCTATTCCCATTTTCATTTTCATTTCTATTTTCATTTCCATTTCCATTTCCATTTCCATTCTCATTTTCATTTCTATTCTCAATTCTCATTTCGGTCGCACATTTAACGCAAAGAGTTTTATGTGTTTTTCAATTTCTGTTAAGCATTTTGGGTTGAAAATTCAAAGTCAACTTTACTTTGGGGCCCTGATCCAGCTCCATCACCAGCTTCAGCTCCAGCTCCAGTTCCAGCTTCAGCTCCAGCTGCGTTCACAATTCGTTCATATTAAATGCATATCGTAATGCGAATGTGTAAATTTTTGTGTTAGCAGGCAGCAAAAAGGCAGAGTACACTCTATGACAACTTATGCGTATGCTGAGAGAAGGGGTGGGAAAGTGAGTGTGAGTGTGTGTGTGTGTGTATGGAGGGGGGGGGGGGGAGAAAGGGCATTGAAGTAGGCGCTCGGGGGCGGTCATGAGTTTGTGTCACGTTCGCGACTTCATTTGAAATTCATGCATAATAAGCAACCAAGTACACACGTACACACTCACACTCACACACATACATATACATATTTACAGTAAGATATATATATATATATATGTATACATAGACACACACACACATAGCAGAGCACCCACATAAACGCACATCATCCAAAAGTCTGTGCAACATGAGAACCGCTCGGTTGCTCTTCGGGGTCGCTCGACTGTTGGCTGCATAAACAAGCACCCAATGCCAGAGCTAATTTTATTAAAAAGCAACGCCAAAGTCAAAAGGCAAACGTAGCTGCTACTCCATGCTACTACTCCTATCCAGCTTATCCAGCACATCCACCACATTCAACACATCCAATTCACACACCAGTTACACTGTTTAACAACCATTTCTGATTCTAAATTGACAAATTCAATGATCTCGATTGAATATTGTAGAGATTGACTGATTATGCGACATCAATATTATCAATAATGAGACTCTAAATGCACTTTACCAAATTCAATCAACTTGTTGACTTTGTGTAAGTATATATCTATATAAATATATCTATAACTGAATTAATTGTATATATGTTTCAAGCAAAATTTCTTATTCGAGTTTAAGTTTTTAAGTTTACAACTTGGCTTTAACTTTTACGTTATCAATGCCATTTTTCTTTACAATTTGATTTTTATTTATCTTTTCTTTTGGATTTTCTTTTACTTTCTTAAATTCTGAGAATCCCAAGAATTTGATTATAAAGAGAAAAATAAGCAAATAAATTCCTAGCAAAGATTCGCTTACAGATTCATTGTTTGCCTTATCCCAGGCTTGAACGTGTTGGGCAGGTTGTTGATTGGTTGCCTATATATCTGTAACGCTGTTATGTTGCATAGTGTACTCCTAGCTGGGGCTACTGATGGAGTGGTCCACAGTTGTCGGCACACTGGCAGCACATAAAAATGCAGCTCTGAAGCATAAACAAACAGCTTGTGCCCTGCCCCCCCTCTCTCTCTCTCTCTGTTTCTCTCTCTTGCACTGTCCTCTGCTCTCTGTTATCCTGGCACGCAACAGACATATGCGGTTATTCCTTATCTCCCCTCTAATACACTCTGCCTACAACCAGCATTTGTAGGAGTAACAGCAGCAGCAGCAGCAGCAGCAGCAGCAGCAGCAGCAAAACTCTGCATTAGGCAAAAATTTATGCGGCATGAAGTTAGACGAAGCGCTAAACATACAGCGCTGTTGCTTTTCCTTTTGCTTTTTTTTTGCCTCTGGCAACGCATTCATGAGCCCATTTTTTATGCATCCATTTTAATTAGATACATAAATTTTTAGACTGAAACGTTTACTTAAATTATTGGCCAGGCTGCAACTTATGCGGTTGATAGTAACTGTCAGCTTTGAATAGTTTTTTTGTTAGTATAAAAAACTTATACAGAAATCTATGTAAATCAGGTGAAATCAACTAATTTTTGTGAGTCGTATAATAAGCTCTAGAACATATACTTAATTAGTCAATTTCTTATAGTTAGCCCAACTTTTAACTCTTTTTTTTCTGCTTTACTTTTCTGACATGTGTGAACCCAAATCTTTACAGGTTTTGCCCCTTTTTTTTTGTACACCTTCATCAGTTTTTTGTCCCTTGTCAGTTTTTTGCCTGTTTCTATGTATATAGATATATATTTTTTTTTACAACTTTTAGTGAGTTTGTTTAAAGCTTCGATCCTTAGTCCTTTTCAAACATGCGAACGCACGCGCACTTTAAAATTAATCGCACGATTTATGACGCTCAATCTAACCACTAATTTATATGGCTTAAAATCCAAACCCAGACTCTGACATATAACTAGGCAACAGCAAACGGCATTGGTTTTAGCGTTAAACGTCAGCGTTGGCATTGGAGTCAGCATCAGCATCAGAGTCAGCGTCGACGTTGCTAACTGTCTAACTGTAAAATTATACTGTGTGAACGCAGCAGGCGCGCCTTTGGCGCAAACGCTTTACGCATTTCAAATGTATTGTGGCTTACACACGTTGCTTTTGAAGTCTTTCAATGTTTATATTCCATGTGTGTTTGTGTATGTGTGTGTGTATTATATACATGTGTGGGTGTTGAGTGTATGAGCATGCATAGATTTTGTACGCGGTTTCTGCGTTTGCGGCTGAGCAACAACAACAACAACAACAATCGCAAATTCAATTTTCAGCAACGTTGCCAACGATTATTTTTGCTACGTTCTAACCACAAAATTTAATGTTTTTAAATGCTTTTAAAGCTCTCTGGGGTTTGGGTACAGTTGTTGTGGGGGACATATATGAAATCTATAAAACAAAATCTAATAAATATTTTTTTTTTATCAATTTAATTAAATTTTAAATGGCAACAATGAGACACATAAGGCACTTTGAATAAAAAAGTGGCTTGAAAAA
>JBAMBS010002345.1:0-63988 GCA_037044455.1 Zygothrica quintamaculata | reverse complement strand
CTGCAGGATGTAACAATATTGTCATCATATACATATACACATACATACACACACAGCTATTCATTCCAAGAATAACAAAAACATAACTTAATTTGCATACATACATCTGCTTATCCTTACTAAGCAGATGTATTAGGCACTCTTGGGACAGTTTATTAAATCAATAGCATTTAGCTTGAAATCGGATCAATATATATAATTTAATTAGAAATAAAACATATGTATATATACATATATATATAAGAGCCAGCAAGAGTATTGTATATACGGTATACCGCATATATATATATATATATACATATATATATAATTATATATATATTATTTTTATTTAAATTTCATTTTAAATTTTAATTTTATTTTCAATTTTACGTACACTAAACAGGGCAAAGCATATTGTTCATATATATATATATATATATAGATATGTATATATATATGTATTTTGATATATATATATATATATATATATATGATTCTTCATATTTTTAAGCGTTTACCATGCAAATGCTTTGCACAGTTTCAGTGCGTATCATTTTTATTTATATTTTTGGTTTCTTTTTTAAATATTATTTTTTTATTATATATATTTTTTTTATATTCTTTGGCTTTATAGACGGCATACGAAATTTTGGTGTTTGGAAAGGGTACGGCTTTGTCTGTGTATGTGTCTGTGTGTGTGTGTGTGTGTGTGAGAGACAGATACATAAATTGGCTGAACTGTGCTTCACGGCGTCTCCTGGGCAATCTGGCAAGCAACTTTATTGTAAGGGTATTGCACGCGTCCATATTGTTTTGTTTTTTTGCTTTTCTTTGCATTTATTTTTTATATTATTTTTATTATTATTATATATTGATATATTATACATTTATATTATTAATTTTTTGTGATTTCTTTTTTTTTTTTTTGTTTTTGTTTTTATTATAAAAAATCATAAGACCGTTTACTTTCTTCTTTTGGTTATTTGTTCTTCATCTTTCCTCTTTTTCTTTTACATTTTCTTCTCTATACTTTTTATATTAATATTTAATATAATATTTAATTTTATTTGCTTTTGCTTGTAGTTGTTTTATGTGTTTTGTGAATTTATGTTAAATATTTAATTAATTATATTTATTTCTTATATATTTCATTTTTGTGTTTTATTTATTTTTGTAATTTTTGCAGTCGATTTTTGTTGTTGTTGTTTCATGCTGTTGTTGTTAATGTTGCTGTTGTTGTTGTTGTTGTTGGTGTAGTTGTTTTTGTTGTTGTTGTAGTAGTTTTTGTTGTTGTCTTGTGTTTAGTTAACTTGTGATAAATTTCTTTTTTGTGATATTTGCTTTGCATTGTTTCATTTTAAATATTTCGTTTTCATTTTGGTTTTCTCTTTTAATGAATATTTGTACTTTTTATTTCGTTTTCATTCGGGGGGAGATTTAAGCAGAAAGTTTTTGCAGGTTTCATTTTGATACGTTTTCTTCTATAGTTTCCTTAAAGTTGTGGGTGGGCAAGTTAGTTGGGATTTGATATTGGAAAATATTTTTAGTAAATTTCAGTTTATTTTTTCTGATAATGAAAACTGAAAACTGTGCCCGAAAGTTGGTCATAAAGAATGCAACTTAATGCAAATGATAAGAAGAAAGTTGCAGGTTGATAAAGTGAAAGTATTGTTCGATCCTTTCAAGGATATGCAGCTGAGGGATTTGTAGTTGCATTTACCACTTTGTAGTAAATAATTAATCTGTCACAGTTGAAAGCATTGCATTTTCTGTTTTGTTTTTGCTTTTTGCTTTTTCTTCAATTATTACACATTAATTTTCTATACAAATTTTAAGTTTTACTTTTGTTAATATTACGGCAGTATTATTTCACTATGCTTTTAGTTAATATGTATATGTAAATCAGTGATTGAGTGTGTGGGTGTGGGTGTGTGTGTGTGTGTGTGGGAATATGCCTAACAGTTCTACATACGAAAATTTGACAGAATATTCACAATCAATAAAAAAGAAAATGGAGCTTTAAGCAGCTCGAAGCAATGAGCCTTGCAGCTCGCTGGGGTAACATTTGTTTAGACATATGCATGTATGTGTGTGTGTGTGTGTGTGTGTGTGTGTCTGTGGTAGGTATAACGCCTAATTGTAGGCACTTTCATTTTGCTTTTCAAGTTTACTGCATTCCATTTCTTTTGGTTTACTTTTCCATTTAGTTTCTTTTTGTTTTTTGTGATAAAATTAAATCTTTCTGTTTATTCCTATACATATATATATATAAATATATATATACATAATTAATACATATACATATATATATATAAATATATATATACATAATTAATACATATACATATATATATATAAATATATATATATATATATTTATTATTATTATTATTATTATTATTATTAAATTTTTTTTACATAATTTATAATTTTGTTTTATATTTTTTTCTTTCGATGTTTTATGCATATTAAATTTAGATAATTGTTTACTTTATGCAATAAATTTATATTTATATTAAATACATATATTTATATATATATATATATTATTTTTCTATTTGTTTTTTTTTTTTTTTTGTTTTTTGTAATATTAATATTAATATTAATTAAATTTAATTTAATTAAATTTTAGAAATAGATTAAATTTGTTTGTTTATTTGTTCTACTTAAATTAAACTTAAACAGCTTTTGTAGTCGTTTCTGGCATCCAACGTAAAACTCGACAAGGCCAATCTTATACCACTTAACATCATCTTTACTGTTTTGGCATGTTGCAAGTATTATGTTGCATGCCACAAATACATAAGTAATTACATATATATATATATAGATTAATATTAATGTTGATGTATTGTTTTTTTTTTTTTTTTTAATTTAATTTGATATGCAGTTTTATTGAATGAGACATACATATGGGCAAATCGCGTGGAGGGGAGCAAAGAGAACGCGTCACGTGGATAGAAAAGGAAAAAGAGAAAATAGTTTAATGCTTATAAAAAAATCAACTTTAATTATATATTAATTAAAGTAATTGGCCTAAGTTTTGGGTAACTTATATTATAAGCCAATGACATTAGCTGAAATTCGTTAAGCTTCTTGAAGATTAATCCAAATTTTCCTTTATACAATTTCAGCATGTGTCATTGGGTAATGTATGGGTAGATTTTGTGCTTGTGCAAGAGAAATAGTAGATAAGACTTGTGCTCAAAATTGGGATAAAGAGAGAGAGGGAGAGAGAGAGAGAGAGAGAGAGGGAGAGAGAAAGGCAGAAAATAGGAGCTGGACTTAACTGATTTTCAAACTAATTTCAATTTACGAATTCTATATATAAAATTGTTTAGGGAGACATACAGAAAAGGGCAGAGAGAGGGAGAGAGAGAGTGAGAGAGGGAGAGAAAAATAGTGACAGATTGGGTGGGAGAGTATGTGTGAGGGAGAGAGAGCAAGAACGAAAACTTACCCAGTAGTCAAACGTCGGTCTCAATGCTAACAGCCAGCGCATTGTTGTGCCTCATTGTGAGGCTGCTGCCAGCGCTGCCGGTTGCAGCATTGATGCTTATTGCTGACTGTTGCTGTCTGAAGCCATTTTGTTGCTGCATTTGCAGCTGCTGCTGCTGCTGTGGAATTTGTTGTGGCGGCGGCGGCGGCGGCTGCAGCTGCTGCATCTGTGTTGCTCCCAAAAATGGAGCTGCCATACTGCGTCCAGGATGTGTTTCAGTTAATCCCGGCGTTGATTCAACACCATCATCCAAATCCATCATATCCGATGAGGACTCAGATAACGATGATTTCTTCAAGTGTTGACCTACTTGTAGTTTTATGCATTTGTTTAGTGTTTGTTTATATTGAATGTTGATCGGTTTTGATCGATCATTTGTTATCGATCATCATAATTTGTTTATTGTTGTTGTTTGTTTTGTTGTGGTTTTTGTTGTTG
Source organism: Zygothrica quintamaculata (assembly GCA_037044455.1). Classification (NCBI taxonomy): domain Eukaryota; kingdom Metazoa; phylum Arthropoda; class Insecta; order Diptera; family Drosophilidae; genus Zygothrica; species Zygothrica quintamaculata. Next base: position 60,069 of record JBAMBS010002345.1, on the reverse strand, counting down.
TTGTGGTTTTTGGTTTTTGGTTTTGTTTTTTTTGTTTGTCACAGTAAAAAGTGTTAACAAAGTTTTTTTTGTATTTCGTTTTGTTTTTTTTTTTTTTTTTTTTTAAACATAAATGTATATATATTTTCGATTTGGTTATAGTGATTGATATATATAGTGATAGGAATATAAGTAAAGTATTTTTTTTTTTTTTGCAAAGGAAAATTTGGTTTTATGTAGGAAAATGTATAAGGAATTTGGATTTGGATTTTGATTATATAAATATATATAAATATTTTTTTTTTTTTTTTTTATATATTTTGGTTTGGTTTAACATATGCGGAGTTGAAGTTGTTCGATATCGATATCAAATATATATATTGCAATACGATTGACGGAATAAAGAGAGAAACAAAAAGAAGAGAGAGAGAGAAAGAAGAGAGAAAGAGGAGATCACACATACAGTTGTAATGTATATATTACAAAAAAAAAAAAATTGTCTTTTTTTTTCTTGTTTTTTTTTTTTAATCTATTTTTGTTGTTGTTTTTGTTCTTGTTAGAGACAAAACACACAGTACATGTAAGTTCGTATATATATATACTATATATTCAATTGTAGGTCGAACTGAACAGTGTTAACCTATGCGAATGCGCCCTAGGGTAACATTGTTTACGCTGATGCATGCGTTTTGTCATACAGTTAGACAGTGGCAGCTGTTAACGATATGGCAACGCCGCAGCATCAAACCTTGTAACTGGGCCTACATATCGTTTCTTTCTTCGTAAATGTTTCTATTTTTATTCAACTTGCACACACTATATACATGTGTGTGTGTGTGTGTGCGTGCGTGTGTGTGTGTGTGTTTGGGTCTGTTATATGTATGTTAAGTATGTATGTAATTGATAGGTATATGTTAAGGTATATGTTAAGGTATATGTGTCTGTGTATGTATTAAAGTATCTATTCTTATGCTTATTATATAAACCGTCCAGTCGATAGTATTTATATATATATATATATTTAACGGATAGACAGACAGACAGAGAGAGAGAGAGAGAGAGAGAGAGAGAGAGAGAAGGTAACGGTGGCACAGTGCACATTTCAACTTACCTAATGTACCTGGCAAATATGGACAACTAGTAACATGATTAAAGTTTTGGCTCTGCATCTCCTCCTGATCCGTTTCGCGGTGATAGAAGTAATTGAAATTACTGACAATAACCGGTACGGGTAATGCGATTGTCAGTACACCAGCAATCGCACATAATGATCCCACAATTTTGCCCCAAACTCCGACGGGTCTATATTATATTATATATTTTTGTTTATATATTGTGTTTATCGATAATCGATATCAGTAGAATTCGATACGTTTCGTTACGATTTAGATACGGTTTTATTTTGATTTTTTTTTGTTGTTGTTGTTATTGCATATCGTGTGTCAAACGAATTTCAATGCAAATCAAATTCCAATCAGATTTATTTTTTGCGTTCATTTGCATAAATTTTATTTATAATTTTTTTTTTTGGCATTTTTTTTTTGTTGATTTTCGAATTTTCAATTAATTTTTTTTTGGTTTTAAATGAATTTTTTTTTGTGCGTTTGTTTTTTTTTTATATTTTTAAATATAATTTTTGGCGAGTTTCGTTTTTGATTTTTAGTTGTTGTTGTGATTTGTAATATATATATATATAATTTTAGGTATAGTTGTACATATATATATATAAAAATATATATGTAGGATTATATATATACAGTTAATTTTTATATTGGATTTGGTTTGTTTTTGATTTGTTTTTTTTTTTTTTGGTTTTTGGTTTTGTTTTTGGATGAAGCGAGCGATGTTAACGAACGAACGAACGATAAATAAAATGAAAATACAATATATAAGAAATGTAAAATATAATAATATTATTATAATTATTTTTAATTTTTTTTTTGGTTTTGTTATTATTTTATAATTTTATTTTTAATTTTTGTGAATGTTTTTTTTTTTTTTCTTTTTTTTTTTTTGATTTGAGTTTATATATAAGTATATTAATATATATATATATTATTTTTATATATTTTGGCATTTGGTATATCAGTATAAAAGAATATATATATGTGGTACGTATACAAGTACGACTATATATATATATATATATATATTATATGTATAATATGTATATATATATATATATATATATTTAGATATGTTTAGTTATTATTAGAGGCAATAGCAGTAGAAACAGTAAAACGAAATAATAGTTATAGCAAAGAGTACTCGAAATTAGGCACAACACTTAGAACGAATAGCGTTACGAGTGGATTTTGTGGTTATTCCTTTTTTAAGGGTTAGGTGGGTTGAGGGGGGGGGGGGGGTTGGTTCGGGTTTTGGGGGGTTCTCTTTTTTTTTTGGTTTTTTTTTTGATTATTGTTTTTACTTTATAAGTATATAATGCATATACATACATTAGATGTATGCAAGTATGTGTGTATATGTATTGTTTTGGTTTGACGGCATAGTTGGTGTACGTGCTTGCTTGCTTGCGTGCGTGCGTGCGTGTGTGTGCGTTTGTGTGTGTGTGTGTTTGTGCATGTATAGGGCACATACGCCAGACATAATAACAACGTATAACACACAGTTGCGCAGCATGATAGAGCGAGTGCGTGTGCGTGTGCGAGTGCTGGTGTGTGAGAGAGAGATAGATAAAGAGAGTAAGAGAGAGAGAGAGAGAGAGAGAGAGAGAGAGAGATTGTGTGTGCAGGTATGTGAGTGATAGAGAGAGTATACTTTTGTGTGTGTGTGTGGGTGTTGAAAAGGAGCTGCTTAAACTTAAAGCTGGATATAGGTAAGGATTAGGCAAGGAAACAGTTTTTGCTGTGGCTGGGAATGTTCTAAAAGCTTGGGCATGATTGTAGGTGTTAGGGATTAAGCAGCATTTGTGTATATATGTATGTATGTGTAGGTGTGGGTATATTTGTATGTGTATGTGTGTGTGTGTAGTGTGTTTATTCTTTGTTATTATTTGAACATGCAGCATGCATTCGTTAGTAGCAGCTATATATATTTATATATAAATGCATAGTTCTTGTGTTATCGGCATCGCTATCGATATATTGGTAATCGATCAGAGCCACACCGCCTTGTTGTTAAAGGCGTGGCATGCAGCATCAAGTAGTATATAGTTTATGTTATGTGTATGTGTTTGTGTGTTGTAATAAATGCTTTGTCGATGCTTGTGTGTTAACACTGTACAGTAAAAATACAGTGCATGGCATGTAAGTTGTGTGTGTTTGTTTTTCTTTTTCAGTTAGTTTTATTGTGAACTAAACAACGACACAACGTTACATCGATAATGATAGAAATATAGAGAGATTTTTCAGAGAATCTTTTCTCTTTTTTTTAGTTTATTTTTTTGTTAAATTTCTTCAGGCAAAAGGCAAAGACTTTCCTTTAGCTAAAGATCTTGAAGAGAGAACTCAAAATGATACAGAACCAAAGGGGGAAATTAAAACGATATAGAAGTGATATATTTATATATATATTATATAGACATTATATAGTATAGTATAGGGTAGATAAATAAGCTAAATAATGATTGATAAAAAACAACATAAAAATATAAAAAACAAAACAAAAATTATAATAAAATTTCAGCGTGAAATGAAACAAATTCTAAGGAAATGATAAGCTCAATAAGAGTTAAGTTAGTGTTAATAACAGTTAATATATTTATATATATATAAATAATTAAATATTCATATATATACATAATGTATAAATATATATATATAAGGGTTTGTATGTATTAAGCTATAGTTTTGTAAGTATTAAGGCGTTTTGGGTTTAGTTTGGAGCAGAAATAAAAACTTTTTATTGGTTTTTTAGTATTTAATTAAAAAAAATGTTTAAAAAAGAAGAGAAAAAAAATAAGTTTTGGTTTCATTTTTTTTATAAATAAAATTTGTAGTTTCAATTCGCTTTTGCAACGAATTTGAAACAATAATAAAATTTGTTAAAGCAATCATAAAGAAACGAGAAAAACAAATTGTAAAATATTTAAAAATCAAAATCAAAAGAAATATCGAAATCGAAATCAAAATAAAAATAGATAAAATAAATGTTGAAAATAAGTAGAAATATAAACGTAACAATAAGTATAAAGATAAAGATAAATATAACGATAACGATAACGATAACAGTACAAATACAAATAACAATACAAATACAAATACAAATACAAATAACAATACAAATAACAATAAATCAGAATATTTAGTTTTGTAATTGTATAGATTTGCATACGTCATGTCACCATATCCAACGGTGGTCATGGTAACGACTGCCCACCAAAATGCATCGGGTATGGACTTGAAGAAGGAATTTTCGCTTCCAGCTTCCGCAAAATAAACCGCTGATGAGAAGAGTACGACGCCTAAAAAAATTGATGGGAGAAATTGCTTTGCATTGGTTCCGGCTCGATAATATAATATAAAACTAAAGAATGTTTTTTTTTTTTTAATTTTATGTTTTGTTCAAATTTTTTGTTTGTTTTTTTTTGAAAATAAAAAATTTCGAAATTATATATAATTTTTTTTTTTTGTTGAAAAGTTTTTATATTTTATAATTATAATTTTTTTTTCTTTTTTTTTTTTTTGCATGTTGCCGATTTGGCTGGGCGTCCGGCAATGTCCTTGTCTGTTGCTGTTGTTGTTGTTGTTGTTGTTGTTGTTGTTGATTGTCTCTGACTGGAAACTGTTGTAACGGTCCTCAGTAAATACTTTCTACGTGTATATGTATGTACTGTGTGTGTGTGTGTGTGTGTGTGTGTGTGTTGTCTTTAACTGTAAAACATGCTGCACAATGTATATATATATGTATATAAAAGATAAGCCGGAAAGAGGCGGACTATGTATAAAATTCAAACTGAAAATTGAAACAGAAAACGGAAAACTGCAAACTTAAACCGGAAACGGAACTGTTTGACGCTGATAGATATCTAAGCTGATTCTGTGTTGTTTTTTTTTTGTATTATTATTATTTTTTTTTTCTTCCAGTGTAGATTCCCAATTGTGCAGCACTTCTTACAGTCTTATGTTTTGTGGATAATCCTAAAAAGAAAATGCTTTGTATAGAAGCACTAAAATGTATACTAAAAATTCAGTCTGAAAATAAACTGAGCCGCGTCATTCCCAAGCAGAAAACGTTGTCCAATGAGCAAGTGAGGCGAGGCGGTGGGACTTAACGGTTCCATGAAGTTGGCAAATGATAGTAAGTATAACGGTTTCTGGTGTACAATGCCTTAGGCCTAGAAATATGGTGATATCTTGAACTAAAAAGCCCAACAACGGCGACAAGTAAATGGATAAATGATATTTTTTTTTATAATTTTTGTTGTTTTTTTTTGTGGTTTTATTTTAGAATATATATGTATATATTTATTCTATATATATATATACATATATTTTTTTTTCTATTTCTAATTTTTTATGCACGATATGGCTGGAGATATAAGATATATAGTTACAGTTACATAGATACATAGAGAGTAGACTAATATATATATACGATATATATAAATATAGTATTTATAATAGTAGTAGTAGTAGTAGTAAGACATATAAATATAGTTATTTACATATTTTGTTAGAGCTGTAACAAAAAGTAGTAGAACATAATTTCACCTTCCATATATGTATATAGATATGAATTGAATATTGTATGATGAAACATTTAAATGTACAATAAAACATATAAAGCATAAATAATGTATAACAATAAGGGATTAAATGTACAGACAATTAGATTTAGAAAGAGAATAACACACACACAGAGAGATAGAAACAGAGAGAGCGAAAGTTTGTGAATGGATCGGCGCGATGGTCACATTTAACGCTCTGCATGATATTATATAAAAGAGAACCTGGCATAACATGTATTATATATCTATATGTAAATATATATTGAGAGATAAGGACAAAAACAGAGAGATTGAGAGAGAGTGAGAGGAAGAGGGGGAGAGAGAGTATGGAAACAGTACAATATATGTACATATATAGTTAAATAAAAGTTAAAACACACAAAGACAAAGAAAGAGTGAAAGACACACAAATAGAAATGGACACACAGAAAAACAGAGAGAGAAAGAGACACAACGTGTATTTTATTAAAGGAATTCATTTCAAGTGATATTTAACATTTGGAAACTGTATAAAACCATATTTTCATCTATATAGATAGATAGGATATAGTATACGTTTTGTGTATATATGTATGTGTGTGTGTGTGTATGTGTGCGTGTGTCAGTATAAAATTATCGCAAAAGATTACAAAAATTGAAATCAAGGGAAATGCTCACAAAACGAATAATCTTCGATCTGAGCCGAAGTTTTGCTGCAAATGTGTTGATTTTTTTTTTTTAGTTGTTATTTATTGCTGCAGCAACATAGGTGCAGCAGGCAACCGATAAGTATCGATAAGTATTGGGTTGAAAGTATCGATAAAACAGAGAATTTCATTAGTTTGTTATTGTATGTAATGCTGCTAAAATGTTGCAATTAACTAACTAGACGACATTATGAAATAAGATTTTGCTAGTATTATTTTTAGTTAATTTAAGTTGATATTCTTTTTTTTGTGGTATATATATATTTTCGGTATATTTTTTGTAATTTTAGGTATTATGATTTTTTTTTGTTATTTTATTTGTTGTTATTAACAGAAACTAACTAGTAGTAGTAGAAGTACTTTTTACAATACGATATACATACGTTAATCAGTTATTAGTTAATATGATGATATATTATACTATGTATAACTATACATATCATTTTTATATACATATATATATACATAAAATGGTACATATATGTATATATAAACTACACTACAGCAAGGCAAATTATATAATATATAAATAAAAATAAATATATATATATATATATGTTAAGAAACTGAATCGGGTATATAGATCGTACGCTATATACTAACTGTATACTGTAGATACACGAAATGCATCTAAATAAACCAACTAAATTAGTTTAGCATATATACCAACAAAATATACTAAAATATATATATTTATAATAATATACATTAAATCTGAGCTGTCTATTCGTCAATGTGGCCAAAAAGTATTAGCCAAATACTGAAATTAGTTTCAAAATAAAATCTCCAAATTTATTCAATTCTATTTTATTCAGTTTCTTAACATATATATATATATATATTTATTTTTATTTATATATTATATAATTTGCCTTGCTGTAGTGTAGTTTATATATACATATATGTACCATTTTATGTATATATATATGTATATAAAAATGATATGTATAGTTATACATAGTATAATATATCATCATATTAACTAATAACTGATTAACGTATGTATATCGTATTGTAAAAAGTACTTCTACTACTACTAGTTAGTTTCTGTTAATAACAACAAATAAAATAACAAAAAAAAATCATAATACCTAAAATTACAAAAAATATACCGAAAATATATATATACCACAAAAAAAAGAATATCAACTTAAATTAACTAAAAATAATACTAGCAAAATCTTATTTCATAATGTCGTCTAGTTAGTTAATTGCAACATTTTAGCAGCATTACATACAATAACAAACTAATGAAATTCTCTGTTTTATCGATACTTTCAACCCAATACTTATCGATACTTATCGGTTGCCTGCTGCACCTATGTTGCTGCAGCAATAAATAACAACTAAAAAAAAAAAATCAACACATTTGCAGCAAAACTTCGGCTCAGATCGAAGATTATTCGTTTTGTGAGCATTTCCCTTGATTTCAATTTTTGTAATCTTTTGCGATAAATTTATATGACACACGCACACATACACACACACACACATACATATATACACAAAACGTATACTATATCCTATCTATCTATATAGATGAAAATATGGTTTTATACAGTTTCCAAATGTTAAATATCACTTGAAATGAATTCCTTTAATAAAACACCTTAAACTCTATTTTATTTTTAATTGTTTGTATAGTTTCTGCACAAAATATTATATAAAAAATTTAAAAACAAATTTTAAATATTATAAAAAATTATCTAGAGAAAACCTAAAAACCTATTTTAATTAAAAAAGAAAATATATAGTTAATTATGTATATTATTGTAGTTGTTTTTAGTCAGATAAAAAAATTATATATATAGAAACAAATAAAACTAAATCGAAACTTAGTTTGACATTTAAATACAAGCAAGCACTTAATACATTTTATACACTGTACACTGAAATTGTGGGTAAATCTGTTTAACTAATTTCATTTGTATTTAATTTAATCAATTAACAATATAAATGTTAAATGTTAATACAAATTTATATAGTATTCCTTAGAAAAGTTCAAAAGGATAAGCCCAAGCGTAAAAAAAAACCCAAGCAGAAAATCTGTCTATATATAATATATTTTATAACAAATACTGATATTTTCATATAAATTGTTGGTATAAACCATTATATATTAATAACATTAAATATATATATATATGTGTTACATATATATATGCAAATATTAACTTAATTATTAACTAACTAACGCTGATCTCTGTTTAAAATTGCGCCCAGGCGTTGTCCTATTCTCATCGGCCGTTTATTTTGCGGAAGCTGGCAGCGAGAGTTCATTTTTCAAGTCCATACCCGATGGATTCTGGTGGGCTGTGGTGACTATGACTACGGTGGGATATGGTGATATGAGGTACAACTTACATTACAACTACATCCATACCAAATAAAAATAAAAAAAAAAACAAAACGCAATCAATGATAACCAACAACCAACAACAAAACTATAATAACAATAATAATACAAAATAATAATAATACTTGTAACTGCAGCTGCCTAACATGTCTATATACCCATATCTATATATACTACAATAAATATATATACATATATATACGCTGTGTTCCAAAAATATACCATAGTAATTAAAATATACAACAAACAGCGTCATCTATTGACAATTTACAGCACTCAAAACGTTCTTGCAGCTTCTGGCAAACGCAGCTAAGTGGCGGCCATTTTAATTAATGAACACGTGTTCTTATGTAACACAAAACAAAATGGAAGAAAGAGCAAATTATAAAGTATTGTGTTAATCTGAAAAAAGGAAAAAGAAGAAGGAAGAATATGAAAGAATTAATGGAAAAAAGTTGATGGCGTTGTTTATATGAGTCGCAGTGGACTTTATGCTCGATTTAAAGTATATCAAAATTGGATGTAACTTGATTTTATTTTTGGGACACAACGTGTATATAATAATATTATAGTTATATCACTTAACTCTCTGTGTGTCTCTTTCTCTCTCTGTTTTTCTGTGTGTCCATTTCTATTTGTGTGTCTTTCACTCTTTTTCTTTGTCTTTGTGTGTTTTAACTTTTATTTAACTATATATGTACATATATTTGTACTGTTTCCATACTCTCTCTCCCCCTCTTCCTCTCACTCTCTCTCAATCTCTCTGTTTTTGTCCTTATCTCTCAATATATATTTACATATAGATATATAATACATGTTATGCCAGGTTCTCTTTTATATAATATCATGCAGAGCGTTAAATGTGACCATCGCGCCGATCCATTCACAAACTTTCGCTCTCTCTGTTTCTATCTCTCTGTGTGTGTGTTATTCTCTTTCTAAATCTAATTGTCTGTACATTTAATCCCTTATTGTTATACATTATTTATGCTTTATATGTTTTATTGTACATTTAAATGTTTCATCATACAATATTCAATTCATATCTATATACATATATGGAAGGTGAAATTATGTTCTACTACTTTTTGTGTACAGCTCTAACAAAATATGTAAATAACTATATTTATATGTCTTACTACTACTACTACTACTATTATAAATACTATATTTATATATATACGATATATATATATTAGTCTACTCTCTATGTATCTATGTAACTGTAACTATATATCTTATATCTCCAGCCATATCGTGCATTGTTGTGCTCCTTCATATTCAAACAATTTCTCCATATATAAATATATATATTTATATATATTCTGCTATATCTTTTTCGATGTCGCCCACTTGATGTTTTTAACGTGTGTTTTTAATCATTTAACGAAAGTTCGCAAATATTTTATTTTGGTTTTGTTATATTTTTGTTTTTTTCTTTTATTTTTTTAGTTTTTTTCCATTTGTTTAAAATATTTTATTTGGTTTTCCTATGGTTGAACTTGAATTTTGTTTGTCAGTGTAAAGGATTTAAGTTTTTAATTTTGAGTTCATTTTTCTTTTTTATGATTTTGTTAGTTATGAGTTGAATTGTATCCTTGGCATGTCCTGCACTTCGGTTCTCACGCTCTTCATTTTCTCGTTCTTCGTTCTTCGTTCTTCGTTCTTCGTTCTTCGTTTTGTCTAGCTCAAGTACCCGTTCTAGTTCTACAACTGTTTCTTTTCATTTCTCAAATACTCCAAGCGTAATATTCCACAAAAAAATTAGAAATAGAAAAAAAAAATATATGTATATATATATATAGAATAAATATATACATATATATTCTAAAATAAAACCACAAAAAAAAACAACAAAAATTATAAAAAAAAATATCATTTATCCATTTACTTGTCGCCGTTGTTGGGCTTTTTAGTTCAAGATATCACCATATTTCTAGGCCTAAGGCATTGTACACCAGAAACCGTTATACTTACTATCATTTGCCAACTTCATGGAACCGTTAAGTCCCACCGCCTCGCCTCACTTGCTCATTGGACAACGTTTTCTGCTTGGGAATGACGCGGCTCAGTTTATTTTCAGACTGAATTTTTAGTATACATTTTAGTGCTTCTATACAAAGCATTTTCTTTTAGGATTATCCACAAAACATAAGACTGTAAGAAGTGCTGCACAATGGAATCTACACTGGAAGAAAAAAAAAAAAAAATAATAATAATACAAAAAAAAAAACAACACAGAATCACTTAAATATCTATCAGCGTCAAACAGTTCCGTTTCCGGTTTAAGTTTGCAGTTTTCCGTTTTCTGTTTCAATTTTCAGTTTGAATTTTATACATAGTCCGCCTCTTTCCGGCTTATCTTTTATATACATATATATATACATTGTGCAGCATGTTTTACAGTTAAAGACAACACACACACACACACACACACACACACACGCATACATACATATACACGTAGAAAGTATTTACTGAGGACCGTTACAACAGTTTCCAGTCAGAGACAATCAACAACAACAACAACAACAACAACAACAACAGCAACAGACAAGGACATTGCCGGACGCCCAGCCAAATCGGCAACATGCAAAAAAAAAAAAAAGAAAAAAAAATTATAATTATAAAATATAAAAACTTTTCAACAAAAAAAAAAAATTATATATAATTTCGAAATTTTTTATTTTCAAAAAAAAACAAACAAAAAATTTGAACAAAACATAAAATTAAAAAAAAAAAAACATTCTTTAGTTTTATATTATATTATCGAGCCGGAACCAATGCAAAGCAATTTCTCCCATCAATTTTTTTAGGCGTCGTACTCTTCTCATCAGCGGTTTATTTTGCGGAAGCTGGAAGCGAAAATTCCTTCTTCAAGTCCATACCCGATGCATTTTGGTGGGCAGTCGTTACCATGACCACCGTTGGATATGGTGACATGACGTATGCAAATCTATACAATTACAAAACTAAATATTCTGATTTATTGTTATTTGTATTGTTATTTGTATTTGTATTTGTATTTGTATTGTTATTTGTATTTGTACTGTTATCGTTATCGTTATCGTTATATTTATCTTTATCTTTATACTTATTGTTACGTTTATATTTCTACTTATTTTCAACATTTATTTTATCTATTTTTATTTTGATTTCGATTTCGATATTTCTTTTGATTTTGATTTTTAAATATTTTACAATTTGTTTTTCTCGTTTCTTTATGATTGCTTTAACAAATTTTATTATTGTTTCAAATTCGTTGCAAAAGCGAATTGAAACTACAAATTTTATTTATAAAAAAAATGAAACCAAAACTTATTTTTTTTCTCTTCTTTTTTAAACATTTTTTTTAATTAAATACTAAAAAACCAATAAAAAGTTTTTATTTCTGCTCCAAACTAAACCCAAAACGCCTTAATACTTACAAAACTATAGCTTAATACATACAAACCCTTATATATATATATTTATACATTATGTATATATATGAATATTTAATTATTTATATATATATAAATATATTAACTGTTATTAACACTAACTTAACTCTTATTGAGCTTATCATTTCCTTAGAATTTGTTTCATTTCACGCTGAAATTTTATTATAATTTTTGTTTTGTTTTTTATATTTTTATGTTGTTTTTTATCAATCATTATTTAGCTTATTTATCTACCCTATACTATACTATATAATGTCTATATAATATATATATAAATATATCACTTCTATATCGTTTTAATTTCCCCCTTTGGTTCTGTATCATTTTGAGTTCTCTCTTCAAGATCTTTAGCTAAAGGAAAGTCTTTGCCTTTTGCCTGAAGAAATTTAACAAAAAAATAAACTAAAAAAAAGAGAAAAGATTCTCTGAAAAATCTCTCTATATTTCTATCATTATCGATGTAACGTTGTGTCGTTGTTTAGTTCACAATAAAACTAACTGAAAAAGAAAAACAAACACACACAACTTACATGCCATGCACTGTATTTTTACTGTACAGTGTTAACACACAAGCATCGACAAAGCATTTATTACAACACACAAACACATACACATAACATAAACTATATACTACTTGATGCTGCATGCCACGCCTTTAACAACAAGGCGGTGTGGCTCTGATCGATTACCAATATATCGATAGCGATGCCGATAACACAAGAACTATGCATTTATATATAAATATATATAGCTGCTACTAACGAATGCATGCTGCATGTTCAAATAATAACAAAGAATAAACACACTACACACACACACATACACATACAAATATACCCACACCTACACATACATACATATATACACAAATGCTGCTTAATCCCTAACACCTACAATCATGCCCAAGCTTTTAGAACATTCCCAGCCACAGCAAAAACTGTTTCCTTGCCTAATCCTTACCTATATCCAGCTTTAAGTTTAAGCAGCTCCTTTTCAACACCCACACACACACACAAAAGTATACTCTCTCTATCACTCACATACCTGCACACACAATCTCTCTCTCTCTCTCTCTCTCTCTCTCTCTCTCTTACTCTCTTTATCTATCTCTCTCTCACACACCAGCACTCGCACACGCACACGCACTCGCTCTATCATGCTGCGCAACTGTGTGTTATACGTTGTTATTATGTCTGGCGTATGTGCCCTATACATGCACAAACACACACACACACAAACGCACACACACGCACGCACGCACGCAAGCAAGCAAGCACGTACACCAACTATGCCGTCAAACCAAAACAATACATATACACACATACTTGCATACATCTAATGTATGTATATGCATTATATACTTATAAAGTAAAAACAATAATCAAAAAAAAAACCAAAAAAAAAAGAGAACCCCCCAAAACCCGAACCAACCCCCCCCCCCCCCTCAACCCACCTAACCCTTAAAAAAGGAATAACCACAAAATCCACTCGTAACGCTATTCGTTCTAAGTGTTGTGCCTAATTTCGAGTACTCTTTGCTATAACTATTATTTCGTTTTACTGTTTCTACTGCTATTGCCTCTAATAATAACTAAACATATCTAAATATATATATATATATATATATACATATTATACATATAATATATATATATATATATATATAGTCGTACTTGTATACGTACCACATATATATATTCTTTTATACTGATATACCAAATGCCAAAATATATAAAAATAATATATATATATATTAATATACTTATATATAAACTCAAATCAAAAAAAAAAAAAAAAGAAAAAAAAAAAAAAAAACATTCACAAAAATTAAAAATAAAATTATAAAATAATAACAAAACCAAAAAAAAAATTAAAAATAATTATAATAATATTATTATATTTTACATTTCTTATATATTGTATTTTCATTTTATTTATCGTTCGTTCGTTCGTTAACATCGCTCGCTTCATCCAAAAACAAAACCAAAAACCAAAAAAAAAAAAAAACAAATCAAAAACAAACCAAATCCAATATAAAAATTAACTGTATATATATAATCCTACATATATATTTTTATATATATATATGTACAACTATACCTAAAATTATATATATATATATTACAAATCACAACAACAACTAAAAATCAAAAACGAAACTCGCCAAAAATTATATTTAAAAATATAAAAAAAAAACAAACGCACAAAAAAAAATTCATTTAAAACCAAAAAAAAATTAATTGAAAATTCGAAAATCAACAAAAAAAAAATGCCAAAAAAAAAAATTATAAATAAAATTTATGCAAATGAACGCAAAAAATAAATCTGATTGGAATTTGATTTGCATTGAAATTCGTTTGACACACGATATGCAATAACAACAACAACAAAAAAAAATCAAAATAAAACCGTATCTAAATCGTAACGAAACGTATCGAATTCTACTGATATCGATTATCGATAAACACAATATATAAACAAAAATATATAATATAATATAGACCCGTCGGAGTTTGGGGCAAAATTGTGGGATCATTATGTGCGATTGCTGGTGTACTGACAATCGCATTACCCGTACCGGTTATTGTCAGTAATTTCAATTACTTCTATCACCGCGAAACGGATCAGGAGGAGATGCAGAGCCAAAACTTTAATCATGTTACTAGTTGTCCATATTTGCCAGGTACATTAGGTAAGTTGAAATGTGCACTGTGCCACCGTTACCTTCTCTCTCTCTCTCTCTCTCTCTCTCTCTCTCTCTCTGTCTGTCTGTCTATCCGTTAAATATATATATATATATAAATACTATCGACTGGACGGTTTATATAATAAGCATAAGAATAGATACTTTAATACATACACAGACACATATACCTTAACATATACCTTAACATATACCTATCAATTACATACATACTTAACATACATATAACAGACCCAAACACACACACACACACGCACGCACACACACACACACACATGTATATAGTGTGTGCAAGTTGAATAAAAATAGAAACATTTACGAAGAAAGAAACGATATGTAGGCCCAGTTACAAGGTTTGATGCTGCGGCGTTGCCATATCGTTAACAGCTGCCACTGTCTAACTGTATGACAAAACGCATGCATCAGCGTAAACAATGTTACCCTAGGGCGCATTCGCATAGGTTAACACTGTTCAGTTCGACCTACAATTGAATATATAGTATATATATATACGAACTTACATGTACTGTGTGTTTTGTCTCTAACAAGAACAAAAACAACAACAAAAATAGATTAAAAAAAAAAAACAAGAAAAAAAAAGACAATTTTTTTTTTTTTGTAATATATACATTACAACTGTATGTGTGATCTCCTCTTTCTCTCTTCTTTCTCTCTCTCTCTTCTTTTTGTTTCTCTCTTTATTCCGTCAATCGTATTGCAATATATATATTTGATATCGATATCGAACAACTTCAACTCCGCATATGTTAAACCAAACCAAAATATATAAAAAAAAAAAAAAAAAATATTTATATATATTTATATAATCAAAATCCAAATCCAAATTCCTTATACATTTTCCTACATAAAACCAAATTTTCCTTTGCAAAAAAAAAAAAAATACTTTACTTATATTCCTATCACTATATATATCAATCACTATAACCAAATCGAAAATATATATACATTTATGTTTAAAAAAAAAAAAAAAAAAAACAAAACGAAATACAAAAAAAACTTTGTTAACACTTTTTACTGTGACAAACAAAAAAAACAAAACCAAAAACCAAAAACCACAACAACAACAAAAACCACAACAAAACAAACAACAACAATAAACAAATTATGATGATCGATAACAAATGATCGATCAAAACCGATCAACATTCAATATAAACAAACACTAAACAAATGCATAAAACTACAAGTAGGTCAACACTTGAAGAAATCATCGTTATCTGAGTCCTCATCGGATATGATGGATTTGGATGATGGTGTTGAATCAACGCCGGGATTAACTGAAACACATCCTGGACGCAGTATGGCAGCTCCATTTTTGGGAGCAACACAGATGCAGCAGCTGCAGCCGCCGCCGCCGCCGCCACAACAAATTCCACAGCAGCAGCAGCAGCTGCAAATGCAGCAACAAAATGGCTTCAGACAGCAACAGTCAGCAATAAGCATCAATGCTGCAACCGGCAGCGCTGGCAGCAGCCTCACAATGAGGCACAACAATGCGCTGGCTGTTAGCATTGAGACCGACGTTTGACTACTGGGTAAGTTTTCGTTCTTGCTCTCTCTCCCTCACACATACTCTCCCACCCAATCTGTCACTATTTTTCTCTCCCTCTCTCACTCTCTCTCTCCCTCTCTCTGCCCTTTTCTGTATGTCTCCCTAAACAATTTTATATATAGAATTCGTAAATTGAAATTAGTTTGAAAATCAGTTAAGTCCAGCTCCTATTTTCTGCCTTTCTCTCTCCTCTCTCTCTCTCTCTCTCTCTCTCCCTCTCTCTCTTTATCCCAATTTTGAGCACAAGTCTTATCTACTATTTCTCTTGCACAAGCACAAAATCTACCCATACATTACCCAATGACACATGCTGAAATTGTATAAAGGAAAATTTGGATTAATCTTCAAGAAGCTTAACGAATTTCAGCTAATGTCATTGGCTTATAATATAAGTTACCCAAAACTTAGGCCAATTACTTTAATTAATATATAATTAAAGTTGATTTTTTTATAAGCATTAAACTATTTTCTCTTTTTCCTTTTCTATCCACGTGACGCGTTCTCTTTGCTCCCCTCCACGCGATTTGCCCATATGTATGTCTCATTCAATAAAACTGCATATCAAATTAAATTAAAAAAAAAAAAAAAACAATACATCAACATTAATATTAATCTATATATATATATATGTAATTACTTATGTATTTGTGGCATGCAACATAATACTTGCAACATGCCAAAACAGTAAAGATGATGTTAAGTGGTATAAGATTGGCCTTGTCGAGTTTTACGTTGGATGCCAGAAACGACTACAAAAGCTGTTTAAGTTTAATTTAAGTAGAACAAATAAACAAACAAATTTAATCTATTTCTAAAATTTAATTAAATTAAATTTAATTAATATTAATATTAATATTACAAAAAACAAAAAAAAAAAAAACAAATAGAAAAATAATATATATATATATATAAATATATGTATTTAATATAAATATAAATTTATTGCATAAAGTAAACAATTATCTAAATTTAATATGCATAAAACATCGAAAGAAAAAAATATAAAACAAAATTATAAATTATGTAAAAAAAATTTAATAATAATAATAATAATAATAATAATAAATATATATATATATATATTTATATATATATATGTATATGTATTAATTATGTATATATATATTTATATATATATATGTATATGTATTAATTATGTATATATATATTTATATATATATATGTATAGGAATAAACAGAAAGATTTAATTTTATCACAAAAAACAAAAAGAAACTAAATGGAAAAGTAAACCAAAAGAAATGGAATGCAGTAAACTTGAAAAGCAAAATGAAAGTGCCTACAATTAGGCGTTATACCTACCACAGACACACACACACACACACACACACACACATACATGCATATGTCTAAACAAATGTTACCCCAGCGAGCTGCAAGGCTCATTGCTTCGAGCTGCTTAAAGCTCCATTTTCTTTTTTATTGATTGTGAATATTCTGTCAAATTTTCGTATGTAGAACTGTTAGGCATATTCCCACACACACACACACACACCCACACCCACACACTCAATCACTGATTTACATATACATATTAACTAAAAGCATAGTGAAATAATACTGCCGTAATATTAACAAAAGTAAAACTTAAAATTTGTATAGAAAATTAATGTGTAATAATTGAAGAAAAAGCAAAAAGCAAAAACAAAACAGAAAATGCAATGCTTTCAACTGTGACAGATTAATTATTTACTACAAAGTGGTAAATGCAACTACAAATCCCTCAGCTGCATATCCTTGAAAGGATCGAACAATACTTTCACTTTATCAACCTGCAACTTTCTTCTTATCATTTGCATTAAGTTGCATTCTTTATGACCAACTTTCGGGCACAGTTTTCAGTTTTCATTATCAGAAAAAATAAACTGAAATTTACTAAAAATATTTTCCAATATCAAATCCCAACTAACTTGCCCACCCACAACTTTAAGGAAACTATAGAAGAAAACGTATCAAAATGAAACCTGCAAAAACTTTCTGCTTAAATCTCCCCCCGAATGAAAACGAAATAAAAAGTACAAATATTCATTAAAAGAGAAAACCAAAATGAAAACGAAATATTTAAAATGAAACAATGCAAAGCAAATATCACAAAAAAGAAATTTATCACAAGTTAACTAAACACAAGACAACAACAAAAACTACTACAACAACAACAAAAACAACTACACCAACAACAACAACAACAACAGCAACATTAACAACAACAGCATGAAACAACAACAACAAAAATCGACTGCAAAAATTACAAAAATAAATAAAACACAAAAATGAAATATATAAGAAATAAATATAATTAATTAAATATTTAACATAAATTCACAAAACACATAAAACAACTACAAGCAAAAGCAAATAAAATTAAATATTATATTAAATATTAATATAAAAAGTATAGAGAAGAAAATGTAAAAGAAAAAGAGGAAAGATGAAGAACAAATAACCAAAAGAAGAAAGTAAACGGTCTTATGATTTTTTATAATAAAAACAAAAACAAAAAAAAAAAAAAGAAATCACAAAAAATTAATAATATAAATGTATAATATATCAATATATAATAATAATAAAAATAATATAAAAAATAAATGCAAAGAAAAGCAAAAAAACAAAACAATATGGACGCGTGCAATACCCTTACAATAAAGTTGCTTGCCAGATTGCCCAGGAGACGCCGTGAAGCACAGTTCAGCCAATTTATGTATCTGTCTCTCACACACACACACACACACACAGACACATACACAGACAAAGCCGTACCCTTTCCAAACACCAAAATTTCGTATGCCGTCTATAAAGCCAAAGAATATAAAAAAAATATATATAATAAAAAAATAATATTTAAAAAAGAAACCAAAAATATAAATAAAAAGATCGACTGAAACTGTGCAAAGCATTTGCATGGTAAACGCTTAAAAATATGAAGAATCATATATATATATATATATATATATATATCAAAATACATATATATATACATATCTATATATATATATATATATATGAACAATATGCTTTGCCCTGTTTAGTGTACGTAAAATTGAAAATAAAATTAAAATTTAAAATGAAATTTAAATAAAAATAATATATATATAATTATATATATATGTATATATATATATATATATGCGGTATACCGTATATACAATACTCTTGCTGGCTCTTATATATATATGTATATATACATATGTTTTATTTCTTAAATTAAATTATATATATTGATCCGATTTCAAGCTAAATGCTATTGATTTAATAAACTGTCCCAAGAGTGCCTAATACATCTGCTTAGTAAGGATAACCATATATATGTATACAAATTAAGTTATGTTTTTGTTATTCTTGGAATGAATAGCTGTGTGTGTATGTATGTGTATATGTATATGATGACAATATTGTTACATCCTGCAGCAAGGGTATATATATAAATATATAAATATATATATATATATGTATGTAATAAAGCACATTGAAAATAATTATGTAGAAAGCAAAGCGACAAGGGTAAAGCGAAGATGCATTCAAGCGTAAATATTAAAGCTTTGAAAACCGTCCACACACACACATACATATACACCCACACTTACACACATACACATACAGCATACTCGCACAGTAGCTAACATAATAAGACGTATACTGTATACAATATTCTAGCACAACCCACCTCCGCCTCACTGCTCGCAGCTGTATGGCAATTTCAATACAGACAAGACAAATACAAATAAAAACACACACACACACACACATACGTTCACGCACATACAGAGACATATTTTGGCAATTTCTGTGAACATTATATG
This sequence comes from Zygothrica quintamaculata, assembly GCA_037044455.1. Classification (NCBI taxonomy): domain Eukaryota; kingdom Metazoa; phylum Arthropoda; class Insecta; order Diptera; family Drosophilidae; genus Zygothrica; species Zygothrica quintamaculata. The sequence continues at coordinate 39,823 of JBAMBS010002345.1, read as the reverse complement.
AATGATATTCAACAACAACAACAACAAAAACAACAACAATAAACAATAAACATGAATGTTTATTAACAAATATCAAAACAAAGAAGAAGTATCCAATTCTCTGAGAGCAGTCGAAATGCAAGCGTAAGTGCAAGTGCAAGTGCCTTATGGAACCCAAAAGCAAAATGGGTTGCGCCCTTCTCTGCGCATCTCATAACATTCGGATGCCAATTCAAATTAACATAGGATGTGTGAGGGGAGTAGGAATGAGAGTGATGATGTTACAAGATGGAGGAGTAATAGCAAATGGAGAAGAAGAAAGGAGAAGGAGGGAAGTGGCATTATATATATGTACTGGTAGTAGCGCTTGGTACGACAAGCGAGCAACTTGGTATAGGCCACAAATGATATGATTATAACATATATATATATATATATATATTTATAAACAAATGAAAACGAAACAATTCAATGCTACAGTGCACGCTCGTTAAAAAGTCCAGCTATAAACAGACAGAGTAGAGGCAAAGAACAAACAGAATGCAGAAAAAAAATATATTTAAAAAAAATATGTTAACTGTTTATAGTAGCATATCAATTTTGGTCGAGGCTTCACTGTAGCATACCTATTCTCTGCTGTAAATACACTCTAAACACACTTCCAACTATCAACTTTCAACACACAAACATACACACACACACACACACCACACACACACATATGCATACATCAAATTAGGTAAATAGTTAACTAAAAGGTATTTTGTACAAAATAAATAAATAAAATTTAAATATTATAAATACAATTTTCAAAATAATAAACTTAATTAATATAATAATAATAATTATAAAAAAAATTAAAATAATTTAAAAAAAAAATAAATTTATTGTACTTGTATTGTATTGTATTGTATTGTAACTAGTCCTACCATGTCCTGTATCTATAAAATAGAAATTAATTCAGCAACGACAAGAACAACAACATCAACAAGCAAAATCAACCTCCTGACATTTTAAGGCAAAACACCAAGAAGAAAGACGAAAGTAAATTAAAAGAAAAGCAGAAAATAGAAAGAAAGAAAAGCAAAATAAAGGGAAAATAATTAGAAAAGATTTTTATTATTTGATAATGAAAAGAAATTCGCTTATTTAACTTTAAGTTTTATGATTTAGCGTGAATCATTTTAGAATTAGATTTAAAATAAACAAAAACCAAAAAAAAAAACAAAAAAATAATTGGGTTAAGGATGTAAAATAAGGTTGTTTTTTTTAGGATTAATCTAGGCAATTGAATTAATGAAACAACTGTCAGCTACGATAATTAAATTTGTATAGAATATTAAAGCTAATTGTTAGGACAAGACGTAAGTAGAGTTATATATATATATAGACGATATATTATGATTATATTTGATTTAAATTTTTTTTTTTTTTTTTTTTTTTGATTTTCAGCTTAAGACAGGCCACTAAAAATATATAATAATAAATATATAAAATTTAAAATATTATACGATTATATAGCTAAAGCAAATAGAAACAATAAAAGAAAAGAAAGCAAAAATTAAACAAACAACAACAATAAGTGGAAAACAAAATTGAGCAAAAAAAAGGAAAAAATACAAGAAAAAAAATGTTTGGAATAAATGTGTTCAGAAACAAAATGTTATTATATGTTTAATTAATTAAAAACAAAAATAAAAATAAAAAGGGGAAGAACACTTAAAATTTAATTTAATTAAATTTATATTCTAAACAATTCAAAATTGTATTGCAAAATGCTAAGCCCAAAAATAATAAATATAATATTTATAATAATAAAACATTGTAAAATTTCACAACAAAAAATAAATGAAAAAAAAATCAAGAAAAATTTATAAAAAAAGATTAAAACAAAATAAATCCCAACCAAATGCTGATCATTAAAAATATGCAAAAAAAAAAAATAATAATGGAAAAAAATAAAAATCTTTTGTATTTTATTGAGAATAAAAAAGAAACAAAAAAACAAAATTCTATCGTTAACTGTGTAACAGTTAAAGCCCGTACTGTAAATATGTAATTGTAATTGGTTTTTGTATGTGTGCAGATAACTTTCTTCGTACTTAGCCATTGTCAGTTGAATAACTCATGTACAATTTGTTGTAGTCATACTTACTAATTCCTTAGTTAATACTCAAACGTCAACTGCGCTCAATCTTAGACACACACACACATATACAAACACAGAGAAATACTTATACACTCACATACACACAAACATATATATATATATATATGAATACACGCAAATAAGTTGAATAAAATTGTAAATACTTCAAGACTTTCCAAACAAAAATTACAACTTACCTGAGCTCAAGCTTCGGCTTCTATACGTACTTATCGTACTTAATATATGTTTTTAAATATCGAAAGCAACTTAAGATACTACAATTAAACCAGTTTATATATACTAGTTAGTATCACTTACTTACATATACTTATACTAGAGTGTTTGCCAAATGATTGAATTGAAATGAACTTCAAATGAATCAACAGTTTCTTCTGATTTGTTTTATCATCTCCATATATAATTTTATTAAGATTGAATTGATTTATATCAATTCTTTAAATTGATTTGAATTATTTGATTAGGTTATTAATTTAAAGCTTAAACTAAAGTGGTTGATTCATTTGACTTTAGAAATGAATCATTTGATTTTGAATCGATCAATATATTTGATTTAGCTGAATCACTTGATTTTGAATTTGTTTATTTGTTAAATTTGATTGAAAGTAAATCGAATCGTTTAGTCTATTTAATTTTGAATTCTTTGAGTCAGTAAAATAATTTTATTTTAAATGGTTTGAATGATTTGAATTTATTTTCCAATCTGTTTAAATCATTTGATTAAATTAATTGGTTTATATTTAAATATAATTAGAATTGTTTAAATCATTTGATTTAAAATTATTCTTATTATTTGACTTAATTGATTTTAAATCATTTTATATATATATTTCTTTTTATATCATTCAATTAATTCAAATTAATTTCAATGATTCAAATTATGTGAATTTGTGTTATTTTTCATACTAATACATAGGAATATTTTGAGATTTATATCACATTCTTTCAATTCAATTCGCTTAAAATTACTCTAGTATGAATTTATGTAGGCCACAGGGGACAGCACTGTAGACTCAAAAGAACATAAGGCACACATCTATAGATACACACACACACACACACACACACACACACAGACATAAGACACATATACACAGCGAACTAGATGCAATTAGAGCTAAAAGCATTTTATTGGTTTTTCGTATTAGTATTTTGTTTAGTACTACTATTTATCTGAACTTTATATGCTTGAACTACGAGTTCTTAAATAACTCAACTGCCTGCATTTAATAAACAAACAAAAAAACAAAAAACAAAACGAAAACAAAAAAGAAAAACAAAACTAATAAAAACTTAAAGGAAGTATGCGAAACGTGACTAATTAATAATTATCCAGGACAAACTCGAAGGCAGATCATTAAAAAAAAAAGAAGAAAAACCAAATTTGAATTGACGAAATGAAATTAATGAATTAATAAATAAATAATAAAGAAGAAGTAAACATATCGTTGTTAATCAACTTACGTACTATAAATTCAAATTGAGAAATAAAAAAAAATTGGAAAACAAAAATAAAAACAAAATACAACTTAAAAATTAAATTCGTTTTACAACTAAATATGAAAGAGCTAAACTTACCGCATAACTACTGTCTTCAAAAGAAAAAGAAAAATAATAATAACGAAAGCTAAGAAAATGCAATGAAAAGACAAAAACACGCTGCGAAAGAACGTTACTAACACACTGACAAAAAAATACATATATTTGAAAAAAAAGTCATGATATACTCTCTCTATATTAATCCTCGATTTCAAAACCCAAAACAATCTTTTCAAGTTTTCCATTAAATTTAATTATCTAATTACTACAAAAATGAATTGAACATAAATTAATATTGTACTTACGACAAAAAAAAAAATTATATAGAAAATATCAAAAACAAAAAAAATGAAATTACTTATATATCTACTAACAAAGCTAAATACGATAAATCAAAAAGAAAATAAAAAAAAAAACAAAAGAAAACCTAAACAACTTAAACAACTCAAACAACAAATCACAATTCACACTCTTCTCAACGCTTCAAGAAAGAAAAATGCTATCAAACAAAAACCAAAAACGAAACTAACAAATTTCTATTAAGGACAAAGACTGCAAATAGAGATTTAAAAACAAAAAACAAAAAAAAAAAAAAAAAACTTAAAAGGAAAAACAAAAATAAAATAATAATAATATTAATAAAAAAAATATTTGTGAATTAATTCATTATAAAAAAAAATTACCCAAAGTTTTTGGCTATTTTTTTGTCGCTTTTGTTAAGCATTTGCCAAAAAAAAAAAAACAAGAAAAATTAAAAAAAAAACATAAAAGAAAATTATTTGTATTGTATTTATTTATTTCTGGCAGTGTTGAACATATATAAATATATATTCATAATTATTTTGTATTAAAATATAATTATTATTATTAATATTTAAATATAGTTTAATTTAGTTAGCCGTGCAACAAGACAGAAACATTCATGACAGCCAGTAGTACTTTAAACTTTAAAGAAAAACTAAAAAAAAATGCAAAAAAAAATAATTTTTTTTTTTTTATATAAAACATTTCCATTTCGCAAACTCACAAAGAAAACTAAGAAAACCCCAATAGCATTATTAAAAATAAATTAATAAAAAATTTACATAAATTATATAGAGCAAATGCAGCGACCGCATAAACCAAAAAAAAAGAAAAGGTATAAAAAAATTAATAAAAAAAAATTATAAAAATAAAAATAATAATAATATAAACGTAATAGAAACCCAAAAACGAAAATACTTTAGTATTACGCATAATAAGATATTGTGACAACAATAGATAAAAAAAAAAAAAAAATTAAGCATAAAAAAACACTTAAGACACACAAGAAAAAAAGAAGAAAAAAAAGAAAAACTAAAAGAAATGTTGTTAAGATTAAAAATGAAATGTTTTATAATCGTTATTCAATAAAAATAAAATAAAAATAAAAAAAAACAAATATATATGATCAAATACATATACGTATATATAATATATATATAACACATACATATATATAGTAAAATAGCAAGCTTTAAGCTCAACGAAAGACCATTTCAATATGTTATTTAGTTAAAGTTAAAGACTAACAAATGTCAATTTATTCATTTATTTTATTCTCAATACATATACTATAATACACATATTAACTTAGTTAATATACTGTTGCCTTAGATTATGTTTTAGTTTATATATATAAATCTATATACATATATATTTATATACACTTAATTCATATATAAACCATAATGTAGTGTAGTGCAGAGATATGTTTAGATAGTTTTATGGCCCTGCCAGACATACGAATTTCTTAGCATTTCTCTGCTTTAGCATATAACTTAAGGTTGTTCCTATTTATATATATATATATATAGCTATATACATATATATATATATATATATAGAGAGAGAGTTTAGATATAAGTGCTTAAGTTGTATCTAAGATGAGCGTGTTGTAGCATTTGAGTTCATCAAATCATACCTAAAACTTGGATCTACCCCTAACATATAACTCTAACGCTCATTATATATACACTATATATACATTTATATAGTTCTAGTATTCATACAGCTCATTAGCATTACTTGTAGTAATTTGACATAGTCTTAGTAACGGTACAGTCGCTTCATTATATATATTTTTTTTAACCTTAGCACTTTCACAGTTATATCGAGTGATATCAAATGATTAGTTAAATATAATATGATATGTGAGAGACAACAAAAAAAAAAAAATACCCATTAGCCCCGCCCACCCCTAAAAAAAGAAAAAAAATTTTATATATATATATTTATATATATCTTTATATATGTATATATATATATATATATATAAATACCCTATCGATGCGACGCATGCTGCAATTATCGAATATTGAGCTAAGATGCCGCCCATAAACGGTGAGTGTGCCCAGTTGGTATTATTTTGTGTATAGAAGAAACAAAAAAAAAAAACAGAAAAAAAAACTTGTGTATATCCAGACAGACTGTATAATTGACAGACTGTTTTGGCCAATTGTGTATTGTGCCCGTTATCGTTATCGTATTCGTAATCGTAATCGTTATCGTTATCGTATTCGTAAACGTATTCGTATACCTTGATTGGCTTTGGTTCTTATCATACGCAATGCACTATGAAAACGCGCACCAAATTTTTATATACATATATATTTTCATATCTATATACATATATATATATATATATATATCTATATATATGCCACCGTATATATATAAATATATATATATTTTATTTTTCATATACATAAACCTCATCAGCAATGTAAAATCATATTTTGTGCGCTAAATTTGGCTCACAATTTTCTTATATACATTTTGATATCATCCTTTTTATATATATATATAAATATCTTATGCTTAAACATATATATCTTTATATATATACATATATTTTATTATTGATATAATTTAAGTTTTCTTTTTTGATTTTCAACTTTTCATTTTTCATTTTTCAATTGTGATTTCTATTTCTTCTTTTAATGTTAATGTAAATGTTAAAGAAAAACTAAATATATATAAAACGCTTCAACGCTGCCTGCACCTGCCGACATCAAATTTCTGCTACAGCTGCGGCAACATTAAATGTAACAGTAACAGTAACAGTAACAGTAATAGTAACAGTTATAGTAACAGTAACAGTAACAGTTGATGTAACAGTAACAGCAGCAGTAACAGTAACAGTATCAATAACAGTAACAGCAATAGTAACGTCTATAGCAACAACAAAAACAACAGCAACAACAACAACAACAACAACAGCAGCAACAGCAACAACAGCAGCAGCAACAATCGCAACAGCTGCATTTAAATGCTTCAAAAAAAAAAAATAAATATATGTTTAATGAAAATGAAAAAGAAAAGCGCTTGCTATGGCTACGGCTAAAGCTCAGGCTTTCGACGGCTCCTGCTTCTGCTCCTAAGTCCCGTTTCCCTGTGCTTCCCGATTCCGGTGCATGTGCGTTAAGTTGCTATAATTCAATAAATTAGAATCGAGCAATCGATAGATCACAATTCAATATATACGAGCAAATCAATGCAAAATGCAAATAAACCAGGCAAAAAAAAAAAAAAAATCAAAAATAAAATTAAAATTATAAAAAAAAAAATAAAAAAAAAAACAAAGCAAAGAAGTCTAAAATAAAATGTGATAAGAAAACAAAACAAACAAACAACAACAACAAATCGGTCGCTTCAGCAAAGATAACAACACTTGGCGCACGCTTAGCACATTTGCATTTAATACTATTAAAACAATTACACACACACACACACACACACACACACACATAGACACATGCCAATATATATACATATATATATATAAACACAAAAATGACAATATATATATTTTATTTAAATTAATTAATTAATTAACTCGTGTTTTTTATCACCTAATCACACAATTTCTCTGCTTTTATTTATTTCTTAATCGTTTTTAATGCTTCCTTTTATTTCCTTTTTTAACAAACTACTCATTTGAGCATTGTTCAACTAATTTTCTAATTCAAATCGCTTAACATACATATACATATATATATATATATATATAAATATTTATATTAATGTATATATATATATATATGTATCGTAATTAACAGAGCAGCAGCTTTAAAAGAAACTGAACGAAATACAGAAAAACTTTACCAATAATATTTTCTACCACTTCTACTACTTATTTTATTTATACTTAACACACTCACATACACACACACACACACACATAAAAACCACAGCTTTATTTTAAAGGTAACAGCTTAAGACTGTTAACAGCAATGTTCTCTGTTAACGTTAACATTGTCTGTTATTTGCCTGTAAATTTGGCACAAACTCAAGCACTTTAACAGAGTTTTTATTCAAAGCACACAAACATTCAAATATACCAACAGTAAATTACATACACACACACACACACACACACACATACATACATACATATATACATACATATATACATGCATATATACATATCTATAACTATATCTATAACTATATCTATATCTATTATAACTCTATCATACAAGTTAATTAACTATCTTTTCTTCAAAAAAAAAAAACGAATATACATCGCTCTCTCTGCCGATGTTATAGCGGACTGCAACTGATTGATCAATTATTAATAATTGTTCGATCAGTTGCCATTAACTGAATTAAACTGGATTTGATAAGTTTTATCAATTATAATCGAGTTTAATTCCGTTATCGATTCGGTGCGGATTTAGTTTGGTTTTTTCCATTCCATTATTTTTTGTCAAGTTTAACAGCGACGACGCCAAACGCCGGCACATTTTGTTTAATTCCATTTTGGCCAATATACTATATGCTTCGGTTTTTTGTTAGCCAACTCTCTAGCAAATTTTTTCAGTTTAGTTCCATATATATATATATATATATATATATATATATAAATAATATATATGTATATATATATATTAAAGCGTTACAAGCTAAGCGCAATAACAACAACAACAATTACAATAACTACAACAGCAACAGCAACAATAACAGCAACAGCAACAACTACAGCAATTTGCTTTCGATGTTAACATGCCAATACAATATTATTTAAAATAGCCCACACTTACACACACACACACACACACACACATAACTAGAGTACACATATTATTACTTCAATACTTAAAGTAAACAAAAAGTAACATTTATCGTTTCTGCTTTATTCTGTGTTATCTGTATATCGTTTATCGATTAGTTGTTGTTTTTTTTTTAATTGTTTTTGTTATATTGTATTTGATTTTGTGTTAAAAGTTAACTTGCATAGCTAACTGATATTAACCTATATATATATGATATTAACCTATATATATATATATAAATAAATCAATTTTATATAACTGATTTTTGTTTTCTCTTTATTTTTCTATTTTTTTTTTTATATTTTCTTATATATATACTTATATATCTATATTTATATATATATATGTAAATGTACTACCTTATTTACACACTGCGTTCTTCTTCTACGTTCTTCTTCATACCAAATCGACAACAACAACAACTACTACTACAACAACAACAACAACAAAAAATCTATATCAATTAAATAAATAACTGATTTACCAACAAATATATACATATATATATATATATATATATTTTATATATATACATATATATATATATATTTTTATGAAATCGTATCGAAAACAAATTTGCATATTTTAAAAATGATATTTAAAAAATAAAAATCGAATTGCCACATTAAAAATGCAAATGATAATAACAACAACAATAATAAACAAATATATATATATATATATATATTTAAAATTAATAAAAAAATAATAAATAAAAAAAAAAATACAAAAAAAAAATATATGCTAATGCTAAATGATAAATAGGCCCGTCGGCTTCTGGGGCAAAATTGTCGGCTCTTTGTGCGTGATCGCTGGTGTGCTGACAATCGCACTGCCGGTACCGGTTATCGTCAGTAATTTCAATTACTTCTATCACCGCGAAACGGATCAGGAGGAGATGCAGAGCCAAAATTTCAACCACGTTACAAGTTGTTCATATTTACCTGGTGCACTAGGTACATATATAACTACTTATACCATATCAAATCGTTTGCCAAATGCCACGCTCATCATTTTATCATTTTATAAAACTAACAAAAAAAAAAAAAAAAAAAAAGAATTACCAAAAAAAACAAAAACAAACAAACTATTAAAAAAAACAATGCTAATCGTTTACTTTCTCTATATCATCCACAAAATGCTCCCCTTTTTTTTATATATATCCTTCCTTAAACAAAAAAAAAAAAATATTTAGGTCAACATTTGAAAAAGTCCTCACTCTCCGAATCGTCATCGGATATTATGGATTTGGATGATGGCATTGATGCAACCACACCAGGTCTGACTGATCATACGGGACGCCATTTGGTGCCATTTCTGAGAACGCAGCAATCGTTTGAGAAGCAACAGCTGCAGCTACAATTGCAACAGCAACAGCAACTGCAACAGCAGCAGCAAGGACAACAGGGCCAGAACGGTCTAAGGAGCACTAATAGCTTACAGTTAAGGCATAACAACGCAATGGCCGTCAGTATTGAGACCGACGTCTGACTACTAGGTAAGTCAAAAATAAAAATAAAAATTCAAAATTAACTAACCAAATGACACTAGCTGAAAGTGTAAGCAATTATATATTAAATATTTTATTTATTTTATTTTATTTAATTTTTTAATAATTATTTGTTTTGACACAGTAAAATCAATAAATCAATATTTATATTTTTAATTCTAAATTTCTTACATATTAAATCTTAAATTTATAATTTTTAAATTTTAAATCTAGGAGTGTTGAAATTATTATTATGATTATTATTATTAATATTTTTTTTTTTTGAATTTTTTTAATTTTAATTTTAATTTTTAATTTCTTTTTAGCTATCAGCTCTTTAAAAAAAAAAAATAAATAAAAGCTTATAAAATGATGCCACATTTGTTTCAATAATTTGGGACAACACAGAAAAAACAAATCAATTCTCTAATATTAATAAAAATGATTAAATATTGTTAATTAAAGAGTTAAGAATTAGATTTAAGGGGTAATTTGCTATAAAGTTTACAACAAGTTCACAATTTCCGCATTAAATATTACCACAATTATTTTTAATTGGAATTTTAATATCGTTGAAAGAGAAATAGAAAATTAATAATAAATAATCTTGAACTTTACATATATTAATTTAATTTAATATATATTAAATAATAAATATAATTCAGCTATTGTCATTGGAATTTTCCAAAGAAAAATTATAAATTATACTTTTGATCTATGTTACAGTCAAACAAATGGGAAATGGACGAAACTTGCGCAGTGAAATGTTACGTTGGATGCCAGAAACGTCATCAAAAGCAGTCTAATCTAGAATTTTATTAATAAATAAATATTAAAGTAATAATAAATAGTAAGCAGCGTAGTTGTAAATTAAAATAACAAAAAAACCAAAAAAAGAAAAACAGCAAATGTAAAACAAAAATACAATACACACACACACACACACACACACATATATACAAACACAGACACAATGCGCCAGTCCAGCAGGCTTGAAGTATAGAAGTAAACAAAAAATATATCTTTTTTTTTTTAAGAAAATAATATTCAAATTAAGCGGCCACAATTTACACAGCTGCTCAATAAAGACCATAAAAAATACACACATATACACACACAAACACACACACAGAGAATAAAACATAAGAAAATGAAAAAAAAACACACACTCAACTTGATACCTATGTTCAAATTTAGCAATTAACAACTAACAATCGTTATAGTCAAAGAAACAAAAGAAAAAGAAAAAGAAAAAACAATTAATAACGAGAGTAAAAGAAAAGAAAAAAAAAACTAAAAATATTAAAAACAAAAAAAAAAAAACCAAAAAAAATTATCTTAGTAGTCTAATCTAATTGGAGTTTCTTCCTTTCTTTAGAAGCTAGCTACAAAACAAACAAACAAAAATAAAAAAAAAAAAAAAACAAATCTAAACGAAAATATGAAGCAAAAAAAAACAACAACAAAATACACACAAACACATACAATATCTGCAACATTTTTATTTTGAACTTTAAATTATGCTCTATTATTAAATATTAGCCAAATATTAGTGAAAAAAAAGAAAAACAAAACAAAGAAGAAACTTAAAAACCGCAGCAACAAAGGCAAGACAAAACAGAAAACAAAACAAAAATGAAGAAAACCCAAAAATGAAAAGCGACTGCAGTTGACAACGCCCTGAGCCTATTATATCATATTAGAAATAATAATAATAATATTAATAATAATAAAAAAAAAAACTAGAGAAAAAAGTGTTGTTCATATATAAATATATATTTTTAAGTATAACTCTTATACTTGAGAGTCATGCAACTGTTATGTTCAACACCTATAAAGGTTTAGATTAAAAATTTTCAAAATTTTAATTGTAGAAAATTTTTGGATATTTTTTTTTAATTTTTTTTCTTTATTAACGATAATAATAATAATAATAATTATAATATTAATAATATATTATTGCAGTCAGTGAAATGTTTCTCTAACTCTCTCTCTCTCTCTCTCTCTCTCTCTATTCAATAACTTTCTCCCCCTCTCTCTCTCTCTCTATCACACAAACTCACACACTTTTTCGCTCTCTTTGTGTGCGTAAGCATATGGGTAAACATAACGTCCGAAAAGTTCTTCTCCAAAAGGGCTTAAGTTGTACTCAAAGAGTACAAAGAATTTTGTGTATAAATATTTAGTATTTAAGTAGTGCCCCAATTGGCAATAAAAACCTATATAATTAACTAACCTAATACACTTAAGATGATGGTAAGGGCGCTGTCAGAACACTTTCGTTATCATAAACACACACACACACACATATATACACAAACAAAACACATACACAGAAAACATCCATGAAATATGCTATAACATCAAAACTGCCGTTAAGTTAAAAAAATAATGTTAAAAAATAATTATATATAAATATATATACAAGAGAGTATATAATATATATATATATATATATAGAAATATATATATGTATATATATATATATATATATATATATATAAATACTAACTGCTGTTTTGTATATAAATAAGTCGGAGCTGAAGCTGAACATATATAGACATAGACATAAAAACCCCTCCCGAAGAATGGTAAAAAAATGCTGCTAACGATACAAAAACAATAATTATTACTTAGCAAATTGCTAAAAAAAAAACCAAAAACAAAAGCAAAAGAACAAAAACAATAAGAAACATAAAGAAGACATTCTTCCAGAAGACCCAAATATCTCTTTATAAATACAAATTATGCTTAGGGCCTATAGCACAGAAGATCATATAAAAATTGCTTCAGTTTATTGTAGAATGTATCTCTATGCAAAGAAGAAATGTTTATTTCTCTTCTATTTTATTTATTATTATTATTTTTACTTTAAATTTAAAAAATTTATAAATTTAATAAGTTAGAAAAAAGAATCTAATATTATTATTATTATTATTTCAATCATGCGTTGTCTTCCCTTTTAAATAATATTTTTATTTGTACAAAAAAAAAAAACTAGCGACTTCAACTTTTGTCAAGCTCAAAACATACTAAAAATTCTTTAATAACAATATAATATATATCATATATATATATATATATATATATCTGAAAGTGATTTTAAAATTAGCTATTGCCGTTATCACTTTGCTTTAAACATTGTCTCAAAGCAGCCACAAAACACACAAATGAAACCCAAACATATGCCAGAAAACACACATACATATATTTATATATATATACAAATAAATCAGTTATCAATTCATATATATATATATATGTAGGTCTAGTATGTTTTTGTTAATAATGCGACTGAATAAAAATGAATTTTGTTTTTATTTTTTTTTTTAATTTTAATTTGCTGCTTGTTGTATAAGATGAATAAAAAAATATATAAAAATAATAATAAATAAATATTTATACCAGAAATTAAAAACCAAAAATAATATATATATATATATTTATATATATACTGTAAATATGTAAAAACAATAAAAACGAAAAAAATGGTAATAAAATTATAGAAGAAAAATTTAAAATAAAATCAAATCAATAAACAGCTTTCAATACCGTCCACACGCACACAGTAAACGATAAAAAGCAAATGCATAAAACGAATTCTGATAATAAAAATAATGAAAATTATAAAATAAATAAAAAAATTTAAATTTAAATACTTTATTCAAAATTGCAGAAAGCAAACAAAAATTATTAATAACAATATGATAAATAGGGAAAATTGTATGAAACATTTTTACGTATACTTAATTTTTGCCTTAAATGCAATTAATGTTGCTAGAAATTTAGTTATAAACAAAAGTTGAAGTAAACGTATATATATATATATATTTATATATTTTGTATATATGTATAATTCATACACAAGCTTTTTTTTTAAAAAGACTTTTTTTTCCCTTTTTTCATTTGTATATTTATTTTTTTTTTAAATATTTTTGTGAGTTTCGTTCAGTTCCTGAGTTGAGATATATTCGAGCTAAGGTTCAGCCAATTAATTAGTATGAAATCAACAAAAATAATATGAAATTGTATAAGCAATAAAAATATGAAATATGATATATATATATATATATATATATATATATATATATATATATAGATATATATGTGTTGATATATCATGAAATACGTACAGACATATAATATGCATGCAAGTATAAATATTATTATAAAAATACATTCACAACATATTATAATTATAAATAAAGATAAAACACATATATATGTATATGAATATATATATATATATATATATATATATATAATTGTTTATAAAAGAAAATTGCTAACAAAAATAAAAACATATCGTCTTCAAGTCATGCAACAAAGTTTTTTTTTTGGTTTTTTTTAAGGAAAATACTATTAAAATGCTAGACAAGGCTTACTAAGTAGTAAATAAATGAATGTTAAAGCTGGTTAATTGGCGAGAAAGAGAGTGAAACAGTGGTATAGTGGAATAATGGAATAATGGAGCAGTGGTATAGTGAAACGTTACATGACGTTGAGGGAGATAGCAAATGCTGAGAGTGAGATAGAACTATGGGGTGGCTAGCGCGCGTTTGATAAAACGTTTCTCTGGGCTTAACATTAGTCAGGCCAGACTAAAAAGTGATATAAAACATACATATATAAACCAAAAAAAAAAAAAAAAAGAGAAGAACAAAAAACAAAATAACTTGCCAAAATAATTTAGTTATTAAATTAAACATTTTACATAACACAAAAAACAAAAAAACAAAATGAAAGGAAAATACTAAGTAGTCTATGCCTAAAGTAAAAGTTCAGCCAGCAGCATAAAAGCAGCATAAATCTAGTTTAAATAGGCAAACTTTTAATATAGACAAAATCTTATTATAATACCACTAATGCTAAATACTAATACGAATGCTAAATACTAAATACTAATGCTAAATACTAATTCTAAATACTAAAACAAAAGACAAAACCAAAAAACAAAAAAAAAAGAAATGCTAATACCAAATACTAATACTAATACTAATACTAAAGCTAAATACTAATACTAATATCAATACTAATACTAATACTAATACTGATACTGATACTAAATAAAATAATCATTACCAACCAAATTTAATACTGCAACCTTTAAGCTGAGCTTTGCTATCAAGTAACAAACATTTCCAAACCGAACTACCAACCAATTATAATGGAAATATACATATATATGTATATGTAAATATATATTTATATATATATATATATATATATATATATATATATATATATATATATGTAAATATATATATGTATAAACAGTAATAATAATAATAATGATAAATATAACATGATTTATAAAATAATGTTACCAATAAAGTTGTCAATTTGCGTTGCCTGTTTTCAAATATGATTTAAAGATTCATTAATAAAGAAGACTGGAATAAAATGCAAAAAAAAAAACAAAAACAAAGCGAAAATGAAAACAAAAAGCAAAAATAAAAACAAAATATATATGTATATTATATATAAATATATATATATGTAACTGTATGTATGCACTGCAAGTGGATAAGGCTAATAAGAGTACATACATATGCCAGGACACAAGCTATTTACTAGAATACTTATATATAAGTATAATTCGAAGCCAGTTAATCGAATGCAAGTTATTATTCTTAGTTTTTGATCACTTTTTTCCTATTTGGTTATCACAATCAGTTTGAAAAAGAAAAACGGAATTTATTTATTACAACACAAAATGAAAATGAAAGCAAAGTATATCGATTGAAGGAAGCGTTAACTTCGGCACACCGAAGCTTAAATACCCTTGCAAGCGGAATTACCCATTTATAAACAGTGTTCAAGTTACATTAACTAACAATTCACTAAGAATTATACTGTACATAATAGTATGTTTACTTGTTTGAGCTAAATTCTGTTTTTATACTGAGTTACACTCAAAGAACGTAGAATCAGTGTAGAACTTGGATTCCATGATGCTATATATATGCTGCCTATTTTACAGAGAACAAAAGAGAAAACAGTTGAGAACAAATGAAGCAAAAAAAAAAATAGATTTATATCAATTCAATTATATAATAAATAAAGTATATATAGTACTTCATTGTATCAATGTAATCTTCTAATTCAAAATTTACATAGCATACTTTTAAGCGCCGAAATATTCTTCAAATCTTAATCCCTAACTGCAAGGGTATAAACGTTAATTTGTAGCACCAAAACAAATGGCAAATGGTTATTACATAAAGTTTATATGTATTACATACACACACACCACACACACACACACATCTACCTACAGAAAAGTATTAGGACACGTGCTATTTAATTTTGTTTAAACTTTAAAACACATTTTTTGATTAGTCATTAATGAGAAGAGTAACAAAAGAAAAGCAAAAGCAGAAAATCAATGAAAAGCATAAAAGGAAAGCTGCGAAACTAGCACAAAGATGAGGAAGAAAATCCATGTAAATTATGCGTACAACAATAAAAATGTCAAATGAAAACAACTACTTATGATATAAAGCTAATTATATATAAAATATAAATGTATATATTATATATATATATATATTAATATATATATTATATTATATTATATATATATAATAAAAGTGAATACGCCGCAGCAATTAATAATTAACAAAAAAAGTAAGCAAAACAAAAAAAATGTTGTTAAGATTCTAAAGTGAAATGTTTTATAAACAGTTAAACTAAAACAAAAAAAAGCAACAAAAAAAAAACAATAAAATAAATTATTATATATTAAATACGAAAGAAGAAAAAAGAAAGAAAGTAAATATAAAAATATAAATAAAATAAATCTGCTGAGATACAAATAGACACAAGAACAACAACAACAACACACTGAACAATAAGCAACAACACAAAACAAAATATATAATTAAAAAACAAACAAAAATAAATAAATAATACCAAAACGATCAAGCACAAAATTTACCATTTTGAATTAAAAAAAAAACAAAAATTAATGAAAATAAATTTCAAAAATTAATTTCTACATGCGTTGTAAATTGTAAGAGAGAATTGGATCCAAAATCAAGCAGCTTAGATATGATATAATAGTGGTACTAGGTATATGTAATACATTATGAACAGGCATCAGTTGAAGAGCAGATTATATTTAATACACTTATACACGCATACACATACATATATACACTTACACATACACACACATATATACACAGACACACACACAAACAGACACACGTTACTTTATGAACATAAAAGCAAATTAAATGAAAAAGTATATATAAAAATAAATTATGCTAAAAACGAACAACTTACAAAATACAACTAAAAATGGCCTACGTGACTTTTCATTTTACCAACTATAGCTATATATATAAAGAAATAAACAATATAGTATATCGATATGCCATTTCTTATCGATAACTCAACTATTTCAAGCTACGCTTCTAGCTAAGGCATATAAATACTGGGTGCTGTTTTTATTTTTATTTTTTTGACGAAAGTATTTAAAAAGAAGTTTAAATTGTTTATTATATCTCTATTTAGTTCCATTACCTATATTTTATAGCAAATAACTCTAACCTATATAAAATATTTAAAGGTTTAAACTGTGCTTATAAATTTCCTAAGGCAGTTCACAGAAATTGTCTTTCCGATTTAAGCGAAGCAAAAGTTATGTGCGGCCCAGTTGTGTCTCATAAAGTGTGATTTTTTTATATATATGACATATTATGTATTGAACATTTTTAAAGTTGTTCATAAATTCCCCTTTGCCATTTAATATCATAAAAAATGTTCATGTAAATGTTGCCCGCGACTTCGTTTTAAATGATCCATTCACAAGGTCCAATTTTTTAGTCACATTTTTAAATATGTTGGTCTGTAATCCACAAATTATCCATGTTATATTATTCTGAAAAGCTTCAATCGCCTTTTAATAATTAATATACCTTTATAAGAAAGAATCAAAAGGCGTTAAACCTAATGCTCAACAACAACAACTGTTCAACAAATTCATGCTACAACATCTCCATTGTTGCACAACATGTATGAAATCTCGTTGAAGCAACATGTCAACTAAGTTTAGCTCTGCCAACAAATAAAAGCTATCGTTATCGATACCATTTGCCATTGACGGATTTTCAATTGATGTTCTATTGTCAGTTTTTCCACAAATAATTGTCAGAGCATAATGATGTTTAGAAGCCAATATCAATAAGAACTTTCAACCCGAATAACTTAGTCCTAATCTCCCTTTATTACATAGCCCCAAAGCGACCTAATTGAGGTTATGTTTATGCTGTAAAAACAGCTTTGTTTTGCTGCTGTATTTTTCGCTTTTTTTAAGCTACTTTCTGGCACGGATTTCAGCTGAATCCATAGTAACTTTAAGCGTTTCGATAAGATATATAAAAACATCTGAAGATAATTCTTATGTTTTCTTTTGTTTATTCTTAATACGAGATTAATTTAAGTATTTAATTGTCACATTATAAACTTAGTAGCTAAGCTTAAGCGTAAGGATCTGTCGACAGTATTGAACTGTTGGATCAGCTTAAAATTCCAGTTTATCGATTATTTACAGTGCAGGAGAAGCTATTGGTACACCAAGTAGTCCATGCAGCATGGATACTGAGTGTAGCACTCGGTACCAAAAAAGTAGAAACCAGCCAGAAACCAAAGTTGGGTGATGCGGCGGTTATCAGATTGTCATATCACATAGTGTTTACTTATAGATTGCGTCTATATATATATATATATATATATATATATATATATATATATGTCGTAGCTGGAATCAAGGCAGCTGGAGACGTGCATGTCGCAAGGCCTTCGCTTTCGCCTTCGAGGATGCAGGCGGTCGATATGTGGGCAGGTCAATGAATACGGGACGATATTCGGGTGATTCTGGACGCATTGCACGGGATTCTGTTTTAAGCATATTCGTATAGTAGTTAATCTCATTTTGTGGCTCAAGAGTTGCAGTAGCAGGAGGTACAGAGGAAACTGCTGCCTGACGTCTTTGAGCTGAACGACCAAGTGCTCTGCCCGTATCCGTGCGTAGCAGATTGAAGAGATTACGACGCTCTGCTTCGTCCATTTGCTCCTTCTGTTCCGCACGTTGTCGCTGCTGTCGGCTGCTGTTGAGAAAAGCAGCTTCCTCATAGCGTGGTATGTAGCGGGGCTTTCGAGACTCTCCCGGCCGATTTGTATCCCGATCATGGGGCGTCACATTGAAGCCAAAGAATCGTGGTGCCTGAACTGAGATAAGTGGCAGCAGTGTCTCGCGGGCATAGCGCTCGGCACGCTGCAGCAGTTCACCCAGTCGGAAGGGCAGCAGCTGCACTGTCTGCGGCTCTTCCTGCCCACTACCAGTTGCCAGTTGTGCCATCATTTTGGGTGGTGCTGCTGAAGGACTGTTAGTCGTAGGAGCTTGAGTGTTCCCTAAATCAGTATCGGCGCTCAGCACAACCTCAGCAATATTCAATTCTTTGCCCTGTTTGGCACGTGGTGTTGTTGCTTTCAGAACGGGCTCTACGATTTCCTCCTTTGCAGCATTTTCATGCATATTGCGTCCACGATTGACAGCAAGACGTCGATCCTTTAGAACTGGTTCAAATATCTCATTTGTGGGCTGTCGACCGAGTGGCAAGGCGTCGGATAGACTACGACTTGACTCGGCTGTCTCTGCCTCATTAGCGTCCTTATCCAGGGAATTGCCAATGAGTACGGGCTGCCAAGGCAGCTCATCCGTTTGATCCAATGGATAGGTTTGATTCTGTGCCAGCTTAAAGCTGGTACCCAGATTAAAGATATCCTTGCGCTGTTTTACGCTCTCAACGCCATCCACGCTGGTGCTTAGGCCGGACTCCAGCACAGTAGAGTCTGTTGCATCAGTGCTGGGCGGCAGAGATGCTGGTGGCAGTGTGGTATAAGTACCATAATCATCCTGATTATCCAGCTCACAGTTGCCAGGCTGTAGACGCATGCGCACAGGATTTCCGCTGCTCAATTTTATGCTAGTACGGCAGAGCGAGTGGCTCCGCCCAAAACTATCGGTTAACACCACCTTATCAATGTCCCAATGTGGCAAACCTTTGGACAACCAACCGCTGTATGACTTGTAGTGCAGGCTTAGCGTTGTGGGAAAGCCCAGAGCTGGATGTGGCACAATAATCTTGGACACAATATCCCCGGCAAAGAACTCAGCATCGTCCTTCCTGTAATATAACCAAAATTAAGATTTAAATGTATAGAAAGTAGCTGAATGGGAAAAGTGGAACATACTCTGATATAGCAAAGGTTTCGTTTAGACCACCATCGCCCTCCAGTATGGCCTCCAGCCGTCCAATGGTTCGCAGGGGCAGATCGTTGAATGAATTAAAGATCTGTATCTGAAACTGATGGGCACAGAAGGGTTCTTCCTCACGGGTCAGTAGATACAATTGGCCACGACCCGTTGATCTATCTGCATAGTAACCCATATTGCCGCAACGTGGTACACCTTCAGCTAGATCTTCATCGTCCTGGGCGCAGGGGAAACACTTGCCCTTGAGAAAATCATCATAGTTGTCACAGGGAAATGCGGGAAACATGCAACGTGGCGCCACTGAATCAATAAAGAACTTATAGGCACGTCGATGATTGCACAGCGAACGTCCCTCCTCATCCTCTGCTGCTTGTGCCGCTATGGATGCAATAGGGATTAGCCTTAGAAGTAAATGTATAGAGTCTTTATCTTACACCATATAAAATCTGTCACAGCGCCAACAAACAAATTGGAGCAGCCCGTTTGAACGCGTCCCCCGTTAGGATAATAGTCAACATGTCCCATGGGCTGCCAGGAGCCAAGGCCACCCAGTATTAGGTTCTCACCATTGGAATGTATCACATCAACAAACTCTGCATCGCTGCTATCCAGTCGCACCTTCGGATGCTGTGCCTCAAAGAGTGGCCCGGCCGGATCTAAGCCCGTTATGCGTGACAATCCCGGTAGCTCAGCACCAGCAAAGCCCGATACATGTGCACCCAAACTGAAGCCAATCAGATGTGTACGCATCAGATTTAGACCCTTGTGCTGCTCTAGATGCTGCAGTAACATTGCCAGCTGCTTGCCCACTAGACGCGTATTGGCCGCCGCACGCACATAGTTGGGAAAGGTAGCGCCATTTTCCCAGTCCACGCAGATGACAATGCAATCCTCCTGGAAGTAATGAACTATAAGTATGCCAGAAGCTAACACTGTCCATTAATTGCTACTCACCACTGCCATAAGTGCCGTTTTCATCTCATAGATCCATACGTGTGGACAGGCAGAGCCAAAGCCATGCACAATGACACGCACGGAGAGCTCATCGAAACCCTCTAGATCATCTATGGAGGGTGTCATGGTCTTCTTTGGACTGCCAACTGTGGGCTTCTCAGTAGTCACATTGAAGCCAGGCCGATCCACCGAACCAGTCATTGTGGATCTTCCACTGCCAGCTGGAGCACTTGTTGTAACTGCAGGTGCCATCGGCATTTGCGTCTCCGTCTCCCTGCTGGCCCTCGCCCTGGCAAAGGCAGCAGTCATATTGAGAAAGGATAACTCCATGAGTGGACGATCGGAACGTTGACGTGTTGAGTAAAAATAAAACTTTGTATTGATCTCTTCCGGTGATGATGGTAACATTTCCAGATACGCAAATGGTCCAGAGTCTTCGAAGCAACCCAATTCTCCATAGCAGACACGTTTCACTGCCCGCTTGGCTCTACCGTGCAACAATTGGCGCTGTTGCTGCAACTTTTCATGCGCCAGCAGTGTGGCATGCACCGATTCTGATAATTCCGTATAATTTGCATACCTTACGCCTCTCAAGGCGGGCGTGGCTCCATGACTCACCTCCTGGGCAAACGCTGGAATCGATGAATAAGCAATACAATATGAGTTTCAGAATCAATTTCAATTCGATTTTATGGCCAGCAAATGGGACACTTTAAAGGCAACTCACGTGCCACACCAAATGGTCACGTTATAGACAAGATTTATTAAACAAACGAGCATCAAATTTCATATAAATATATACATATATATACTTATATATAGTCACAATGATAACTATTCTCGAAATATTCTTAACTATTAGAGAATTTTTCTCTGAAATAAAATTTTAACTATCAAAATTTTCCCTTTCTATTTGTTGCTTATTTGGCAGCAAAATTCTCACTGAATTAATATGATATATCAGTAAAAGATACTATATAAAATTATATATATGTAATTTAACTTATGGTATTGAAGTTTGGTACAGTAATAACTTATTAGATGTGAACATTGAACAACTTTTAAGCCCCAAGCCAGCCTTAAAACTACCTCCAAATATTCATATAGAAATAAAATTTTGAGTTTAAGGTTTTACTGTACTTGCATTTCTTAAAAACAAACTTAATATACTTCCACATAATATAAAGTCAGTCCTAGTTTCAAGGAAAAATAAATTCTTTCTCCTTGCAAGAAATTATACTCAATACAAACAGTTTTATAGCAACTAGCTTTCTGTTGTCTGTTATTTGTGTTCTACAGTTGAAAGCAAAGACCGCAAAGGGGTGGAGTTGTTATCTTACACTTATATTGTAGGTAAATAACTTTAAAGAAGACAATTTTATAATTTTGTATATATTATATAAGTAAATAGTTAAGCTAATTATATAAACTAATTGCAATAGTAATTAAAGGAAAAATTACAATTGAATATCTCATTGGAAACCGTTTTGAAGTTGAGGTAAGAATGAAAATTTTTGCAATTTTTGTGGTTTTCTAGAACTTTTGCAGCTGTAAAGTAGAATAAATTAAGCACATAAGTTTATGTTAGCATATATATATATATATATATAAAAGAAAACAATTAAAAATTTTAATTTAATAAAAACAAAATTTTTTTTTGGAATTTTTTTAATGGCAACGCGTAAAGTGTTTTCATTTTGCGCTTTCTGACACTGCGCCATAATTTGGAACGTGCGGATGACATAACGCTTGGGCTATCATATTAATATGACAATTTATATATATATATGTATACTAATACAATATCGTATATCATATATATGGGGGTTGACTTAGAGTTATGATAAATTACCCAGGCGTGATTGCGTTTTCAAAACTGCCAAAGGAAAAAATTAAAGAAATATAAAAAATGTCCACGCTCCGCCACACACAGCGCCTAGTGACAATAATTTTTTTTTGTTTTATAACAAATAAAAAACTATCTATGGGATAACTATCAATGGGATAACTATCTATGGGCTAACTATTTATGGCTATGCGGAAAGTATTCAGCTAAGGGAAGTCCTATGGAAATGACCAAATGATCAACTATTAGCTGAGATCATCATTTTCATTTCATTTACTTTGAGTACCCTCTATTAATGCAGCACTTATGCAACTTATAATGCAACTAAATGTTGTTTTTCGCCAGACACTTTACGCTTTAAGCCCATATGACTAGCACTTAACAAAAACGCTTACAGCTCAACTGAACTCTGATTACTCACAAGGCAAATTGCACATTTATGAAGAAAATCTTAGAAAACAAATGAGAGAACTAAAACTTAAACAAGTAAAAGTTGTCATTATTAAATAATAACATTTAGCTGTTATATGCATACTTAAGACACATTAACACACACACATATCTATTTCCTTGAGCTATCTATGAAACAGTTGCCTGAGCTGTACACAGTGTATCCGCATGCAGCGCCATCTATTGCAAGGTTGCAGCACTTAAAGCAACTATGGGAATATTCTTCAGTTGCTCGCTTTGCAGCTGCACTAATGACTAGGAGATCATCATAAAATGTTGCTTTCAAGTTGGTTATGACTTTTGGAAATAGTAAATTATAGTAAATAGCCAAAAGATGATAAATTAAGTGCAAAAAGAGAGAATGGTAAATAGGAGAAATTCGTTTTATGCTGCTGCAGTATAATGGCAAATAAAAATGGTTACGTACAGCTGAAGATTTAAGTTTAATACAAATAATGCTTTAAAAACATTGTAATAATAAGTAAGTAATATTCTCTATTAACAGTGTGACCAACTTGTATAAATTTCTTATGTAAAATACCCTTTGAATCATACAAGTAATATAAAAAGTCTTGCCTTGCTCTTTGCCTTCTATTATATATTATATATAATAGTGCCTCTTTATCTTTGAAGTTTATAATCAATTAATTCCTATGAAACTTTCAGCATAGTTCAAGAATATAACTATATATAGCTATAGCTATAAGTATCTGTTTAAAAAATTATATTAGTCAAAAAGAAACTGCCCATATACAACTCTTGTAAGCAAAATCCTTTCGAGCGCAATATTTTGTTTCAATTTAAATAAGGATTTATAGATTCGTTTAGTATATATATATATATATATATTTAATGATAATTAACAACACTTCTATTGTTGTTTTTCTACATTTTCAAATTGTTTAAAATCCTCTTTAAAATTATATTGAATGACGCTTTGGCTATGAAGCGG
Source organism: Zygothrica quintamaculata (assembly GCA_037044455.1). Taxonomy (NCBI): domain Eukaryota; kingdom Metazoa; phylum Arthropoda; class Insecta; order Diptera; family Drosophilidae; genus Zygothrica; species Zygothrica quintamaculata. The sequence continues at coordinate 15,087 of JBAMBS010002345.1, read as the reverse complement.
ATTAAAAACTTAAATTTTCGATAAATATCTATTATAGTTTTAAAGACAAAGAGATCTTTATATATCCGTATATATACATATGCATGAATTTAGTCTGTATATATTAGTTAATTACTAAGGTTAAATAGTATTAGTTTAGTGTTTAGGTTTGTTTTTTTCTGCTGTGATTTTTGTGCTTTTATTTGCGTTGTTTTTTTTGAAAAGTTTTGTCACTTTTGGCAATGCATTTGTTTCTTTTGCTGTTTGTTTTGTTGACTTGTTTCCGATTACATATGAGCACGACAAGTGTGTGTTTTGTTTATATATGTATATATATCAGTGTACGTATGTGTGTGTGTTTGTATAGCAGCATTATTCATAGTGATTGTGCAATCTGTGAAGTGGCCGCTCGTCACTCAATGGCAAAAATCGTCAAGTGAAACTTAGCAGAGGGCCAAATAAATTGAAAGACACCCACACACACACACATACACAAACACACATACTGATATATACCCCACACCACCCGCTGGCCTTGCATGTGAGCAGTGGGATGAGGTGGTTGGGCTTTAGTTGGGGTGCGGCACACACTCGAACAAACAACTTAAAATTGAAAGCATCCTCAGTAGATTGTAAAATTTAGCACACAATAAATCAATTAGTTGTACAGCAAAATGGGATGGGGAAGGGGATTTGGGGGGGAGGTAGACTAGTGTCGAGAGTTATGCGTTGAGTGTCGACTAGCTAGTTATGGTACTCAATTAATTAATGGAACTTACGAGGCGACTACAAATACCTACCGTTAGTTTGAGTCCAGAGCAAAAGTAACGACAGCGTGAGGCAAATATGCAGCATTTTGTTGTTGTTGTTGTTGATGTTGCATTGATATAAAGATGAGAGTGTAGCATATAATATATAATGATATTACTTTAAAGAGATCTGTAATTCTATATGCTAACGCAATTTCCCTCTCTTCCTCTCTCTCTCTCTCTCTCGTTCACTGTTGTTTGTCTCGTTGTTATTGTTGTTTTAGTGCTGTGAGAATTAAATTTGCATGTTGCTCTTGAAATTGATTACAAGTTGATTCGCTTCAATTTTTATGAATCATTTGTATCTTTTTCTTCTTCTACTACTTCGTCTATTTTATTTTATTATGTGTATCTCTTTCTTCCCCTGTTTATAATGCTTTCGGTATTATGTATCTTATGTGTCTCTTTCGCTTTGGTAATAGCAATATACCATAAACAAATTCACTTTCACTTATTTGTGAACCTGCCAGCAGCAGCAGCAGCAGCAACAGCAGCAACAACAGCAACAGTAGTGCCAGCGCCAGCAGCAACAGTTGCTGAGTCGCTGTGTCGTGACTGGTTATTAGTTACTTGTTACTGGTCGCTGGTCACCAGTTACACTGACCACGGCCAATGGCGTCGACTGTGACGTTGTCTGCGTCTCCGATTGTCTCTGACTCACTGACTGACTGACTGAGCAGTAGTTGATGTAGTTGCTCATGCAGATGCTGATGCAGCGGTAAATGCAGATGAAGTTGATGTTAATGTTGTTTTTGTTGTTATTGTTGTTATTGTTGTCGTCAGCAATGGGTCCATCGATCTATGAACCGCTGGGGCGTTGGTGTTGGCTTTGAATTTGCGCTTGATTGAATTATGTGGCAGACGCTACACTAGCAACAACAACGTTAACCGCAACAACAACAACAACTAAGCTTTCACTTGGCCAGCAGGTAACAGCAGCAGCAGCTCCAATTTAAGACAGATGCTTTTGCTTTGATTGATGGTGATTGACGATGATTGATTGCTTATGAGCTTTGACTGCTTATGTTCGTCTGTGCTTAGCTGTCTGTGTGTGTGTTCATGTGTGTGTGGCCTGTAATTATACAAAAAACAAAAAAAAATCAATTTTCAATTGTATGTTAATAATAATACAAACTAAACATATTATTGTTGTTGCTGCTACAAGTGCAACTGTTGCTGTTGTTATCTATTATATCCAGACATATTGTATAATAAGCCGGTTAATCGACACTCACACATAGAGACAGGATGTGCGCTAAGCGTCACTTTAACTGCCAACTGGCCATTGACCTTTAACCATTTACTTTATTCTCTTGCTCATATACAAGAGCATTATAGTGACAACAGCAATATACACGACAGCAATAGCAACAGGTACAAACAGCAATAGCAACAATAACAATTACAATAAAGTCAACAAACAATAGCAACAATTGTTAAAAGCTTAACTTTGCTTACAAGTGCAGCCACACGCAAGCACACAAATTACACTCAACAACAAAATTATAGATATTTAAATCAGTTCAAAATCAGGTATGGTAAAAAGTTCATGGCGTTTCATGCGTTACTTCGCGGCTCTTAAAAGTAACGCACAGCAGGCAAATAACAGTGAAAAAAATTAAAATAAATTAATAAAAATAACTAAAAAACTATAGTTATATTAACAGCAAAATATAACATATTATATATACATATATACTAAAAATATATATATATTAAAAAGTATATACTAAAATTTAAAGCATTACATTTTACTCAATCAACGCCATGAACTTTTTATCAAGCCCATAATTAGTGAAGTGCTTCAATCTTAATAGAAATTTTGAATAAATTATTATACAATATATATCTACTTAGTGCAGGTAATAGCTAAATTATATATTTTTTCGATTCTTTAACAAAAATCTATGCAATTTGTATAAAATAAATTTTAATAAATTTTTTTATAAAATTTAAAATTAATGCACTATGAAAATCTTAGAGGAAACTTATTGAAAGAATTTATGATATATTCTTTAAGAAATTATAGATTTAAGCATATATATAATCTTTATAATGTATATAATATCATACTGTAGTGACAAAGACACAAAGAGAATATGGCAAATTAATTTTATGACCGACTGTAAGCCGCTTAATTGACTTAAAGTGAAGCTCAAAATAAAAAGATTTCTGTTGGATGGAACTGCAAGTCTTATTAAATGATATTAAGCTGATTAGTTAAATAAATAATTTTTATTAGACAAATTTATTGAATAAATGTCTTCATTCTTAATTTAAGCTATATATACAGCGCTGTTCACAAAAATAGTAACACTAAAGAACGCATAAATAAAAAGTGTCTATTGTTATGTTAAAAATAAAGTTAATTTTACATATTTGTGTAGAATAATCAAAGAAATATACATGTATATATTAATTTTAATATCTTTGTATATTCATCTATATATTATCTATCTTCTATCTCTCTATTTATATATTCTGTCTATATATTGTATACACTCTATCAAATCAGCTTTCCATCTAACTTTCTTTCTATAGCTAAGCAGTTGGCTTTTAGCTGTTCTAAAATATATCCCTAAGCTTTAAGTAAGATTTTTTTAAAAAAGCTAAGTAAAGTAGACAAAATTAAATATAAATTAAAATAAATTAATTAATTTTTAAGTAACAGAATTATTTTCTTTTAAGAGAACTACATTTTAATAGGTATTGCCTGCTCCTATATTAATGGTTTTTATTTTTATTTTAATAAACATTAAAATTTCCATATTTATTCTCATGAAAATTTGAATAAAAATTTAGCCCAAAACAAGGTTTAATTTTATTAAAAATAAATAAATTAAAAATTAATTTTTATTTATATATAATTGCACATAATTAAACTGTTAACTTACAGCTGCTATTAGAGATGTAAAAGATTACAATTGTGGGTGTAATTTGTTATATAAAGCTATATATATATATATATATATTATGATAGGTTAGGTATGGCATAAAATAGTTAGTGTAGTATATAATTAGTTTAATTTATAATTTAATAGTTCAGTTAAAACTCATTTTTTGTTGCATAGTGTAGTAACAACGGAGTTGAACGTTAAACATTGGAAGTTGAATGTGGACATTTAGGTCATTAAAAGTCGGCAGTCAAAACGCATTAAAATAACAACAAAAAAACACCAACAACACCAACAATAACAACAACAATAACAACAACAACAATCACAATAACAACAACAACAACAACAACAACAACAACATAAAAGCAACTCAACTTGTCAACAAGTTTGTTGTCGACTTTTGGCTAATTTCCAAAGAAATGCCATGTGTCAATTATGCGGGAGACTGTAAGACTGAGACGGAGACTAACACGAAACCCAAAAGATAAGCAATAAAAGTGTATAAGTAAGAAAGAGAAGTGTATATGCAAAGAAAGAGAGAGAGAAAGGGAGCGATGAAAATTGAATTTGGGTGCTATCTTTGGTAAGTGGCAGAAACGAAAGTGAAAACTGTAAGAGTCATCAAGTCAGCTAAGAGCGCTAAAAGATCATAAAAGAAACCGTAACCAAAGATGAAATTTCATACTAGCAACAGCTAATAACAGCTAACAACAACTAACAACAACAATAACAACAACAACAACAACAACAACAACAACAATAGCATTAACAACTAACAACAATAAGAAAACAGAAACTATAACATGATTGATATATTGATTTATTGACTTCATGTTTTGTAGACTTATTGAGGTTCACTTTCATTGAGACTGTGAGTTTTCAATTAGCATTTGCCACTGTAAATATTAGGCAAGTTTCTTATTGATTTTTTTCCAATATTCCAGACATTATACAATATTTGTATAATCTATCTAAAAGAGATTGTAAGCTAATAATAGCAAGAGCTCTAGTTAACTAATTAGATGTTAATTATATTAAGTTAACAGATTGTTTTCAATACGCCAAACATTCAGATTCAATTCAATAAAATTTTTCCACTTATCAAATGGTTGGGAAACTTTTGTAGAATTCATCAGGAAATACCCAATATTTATGCATGTTGAAAGTTTTATGTTGCTGTGACGTCATTGCGATGCGATGTGTCATGGAAACAAGTCTGCAGACTTACACCAAAAAGTTTCCCTGCTGCTGTGGCGCTTCTTAGAAGCTAAGGCTAACCCAGAGCGGTTATAAACTAAGGTCAAGTTTAGGCAACTCGCTGTTAACTCTTAACAGTTTTTTAACATAATTGATTATGTTAACTGAACAGCTGTTAATTTAAGCTTAACATAGCTGATAAGTAAATGCAAACTAGCTTCGAGTGTGCTGAAAATCTAAGGAAGTAAAGCTACATACAGCTTATGGGCACGCAGTTGCTACCTTCCAGCTATTATATACCTATAGAAGAATTCCTCTATGGCTCATAGAGTCACATCCGTCTTAAGCAACTCTTTGTCTCATTAAAAAGAGAGAGGGAGAGAGTGACACAGAGATGGAGAACCAATTAGTTTTCGCAGCTTTAACATAGACATATGAAAAATTTACTAAGCTGTTAAAATTGTTGCTGTTATGGCACAGTGGAATCATAAATCAGTAGACAAAAAAAAAATATGAAGTGCCGGCCACCCGCAAATGGAGGTTGTAATGCGGAATCAACATAGCGGAAAGAGAGTGCAAAAGCAGCAAGCACAAGGGATACAGATGGAGCATCAATTAGGGTCGTTGGTTTGGGGGATTTCACATGTCAGCTGAAATTGTCGCTTTTTGGGAAAGCTTTAGATACGCACACACACAAAAAGAGAGAGAGAGAGAGAGAGAGAGAGAGAAAGAGAGGTATATATATATATATATATATAGAAAATGGAAAGTATCTCACAAATAATGCTTCTTAAGCAGCTTTCGCATAGCTTCTACAGTGTCAGCAGTCAGTCATCAACCACTTTCAAATAGATTAACCCAATTTGGGGTGCTGGGTCCGCTTTCAGTGCTGCTACAGTTTCGCCTCAACTTACGATTTGCGACTTCATTTTCACATTTGCGACTAATTTTGCCCATTAAATGTGACGGACCGATAAATGTCTATACACCAATACTAATACCAATACCAAAACCAATACTAACACAATAATATGCATTAGATGAGTTGAGAAGAATACTGAATACATTCAGGCATTGCAATCATTTGCTTCCAATTGCATTTGGTATGCCGGGTGTGAAATGTGTGAGATAAATATACCGTGAGATAGATAGAGAGAGAGAGAGAGAGAGAGGGAGGATAAAGAGGGAGAGAAAAAACGTTAAGTATGCCAAAGAAAAGCGCAATGTGACTTAAATTACTGACCGAGTCTATAAATGTTGCCAATCGTCAGATTTATAGTATATATATGGCCAATAGACGCATATGTCTCAATCCTCAAGCGTCAAGCGTCAATCGTCAAAGCGGCAATGCGGCAAAACAATGCAGCAGCATTGTGGCAACATTTGGGCAATCGTTTTGATTGATTTGTTAAAGACAGACTATTAACTGTATATATGTATGTGTGTGTGTGTATGTCTGTGTGTGTGTGTGTATGTGTGTGCTATATAATTCAGCAAAGACTATTTTATTTATTTAGTTTTTTATTTTTTATTTTTATTATTTTAATGGCCGCCACTTGCAATACAAAAGACTTAGGCAACGAACTTGCAGCGATCGCGAGTCGCTGGCGTAAGGTAAACCAAAACTTCACTTTTAAAGCAGAAAAAAAAATAAACAGAAAAAAAATTAAAAAAAAAAATAAACTTTGAATTTCCTTAGCCAATTTTCGCATGACAGCAAGTCGCATAAATAGTTTCCTGTTTGTTACGACGGACACAAGAAAACCAAAAAAAATAAAATAAAACGAAACAAAAAAATTCGAAAAACCAGTAAAAAATTTAAAAATAAGCCAAAAAAAAAATATGTATAAAAAAAAGGGAGGCACCCCAACGGGTGCTGAACAGCTACATGGAAACAGCTACAACAAATAAAACCAACTAATAACAACAACAAGACAGGAAAAGCAACACCAACAGTTGAAGAAAAATCAACAGTGCATGAGATTTCCGCCGTTATTTGAGTGTTGTTGCTGCTTGCTTGTTGTTGTTGTTGTTGCAATTGTTGTAGCTATAAACATACATAAATTTATATATATATATATATATATATATATTAGCTACTTCTAAGATAAAAGTAAATTGTTATTATTATTGTTGTTGTGGTTGCTGTTGCTGTGAGGGTTTCTCACAAGAATTTCCAAAGAGCAACTAGTGGCAAGTGGCAATCTCATTGTATATGCATTGCATGCAACTTAGGAAGCCCCAAAAGACAATGCAACATAAATCAAAGCCAGACAACGGTAAAAAGCAACTAAAACAACAACTACAACAACAACAACAACAACAACAACAATAGCAGCAACAACAAGAAAAACAATTACATTGATCAACGTACTCGTATGTGACACACTTATTGGGCCTTATTCCAGGCTCCTAGCCAACCAGTTATAACTCACTTGTTGCCAAAAGGGAGTAAGAGACAAGTGATGTATAGTGTTAGAAAGAGACAGACATAGAGAGCGAGAGAGAGAGCAAGTTGAGAAAAGCCAGTGAATTTGAGAGTTGCTACAAGCCATTAACTTCTGTTGCCAAAAACATACAGTTCTCTTTTTTTTGCCATAGATTTATCTATGCAGAAACTTGGCCCAATTTTATTTTGGCCGAGTTATTAGAAAGTTCCTTTATATGGGCAAGGAAAAGTGCTGGATATCAATGTATTGAAATGGAGGTCATATAAGATAATAAGCAATGCAATTAAGAGAGAGAGAGAGAGAGAGAGAGAGAGTTTCTGCTAACAAATAATTTTAGCAATTTCCATGGAATTTTTTTTTATAATTTTTGCTGCAGAACTTAATGCTTGAGAGGCGCAGAAAATTGTTAACAGGTTGATAACTTGACTAAAGCCAAGTATTAAGCATTAAATAGTACAGGTGTAGTTTTAAAAATGGTACTGTAAAGCCTCGCTACGTGTGACCCAATTGCAGACAAGACGGAAATGTGAGAAAAAGATACTTCTAAAGGGAAAAAAAAAGAATTAAATTAAAGCACCAAGACAGAGGCAAAGAGAGAGAAAGAGAAAGAGAACTGAAAACAGGTCAAGTGAATGAATGAATGATAGAAGATGAACTTCAACTAACAATAAGCAACTACCAAAAAAAACCAACACACACACACACACACACACACAAGAATTTGTTGAATAACTTGGCCCAATTGAGTACAAACTGAAATGTTAGACGAGATTCCTCCAATTACAAATCTCGTTTCTTGTGGACAATTAAATGTGTCTATTGTTAACAGCAGAGATCACTTGTTTGACCGCAATATCTCCGGTTGCCTAACCTCAAGATTATGTGCCACTGATAAGAGCACTGTGCCACTGCAACAGTTTAATACACTGACACACAACAAACACTTGCCCCACAGACCCCAATCTATAATAATAATAATAATATTGTTGTTCTTTACTAACTTCTTAACTGCAGTTTCTATGCACATTTCTAATTTGAGCTGAATGCCAGTTAATTATTAATAAGATTGTCTAATAAATGTCAACTGAATGTTGTAGAAAGCTATGAGAAAATTTCGTTGCAACTTCGATGCGGAGAAAATGTTTAAAAAATTTTTATAGCTTAACAAGTTGTCAGGGTAACACTATGCAATTATCCTTTATTGATGTAAATTTAAGCAGTAAACTGAATCATTCAATTGTACCTATATACATAATAGTATGTATACATCATTTACATACGATATAATGTATATTATATTGTAGGCGATGTTTCCACTTGTTGCGCCCAATTGACTAACGACCTTGCAACCAACAAACAACAACTGATTGGTCGATTACTCCAGCTAAATAATTTGTTGTTGTTTTCTTTTTTTTAACAGTTTATTATATAGTTATATATATATATATATATATATGTTTTGCGACAAATTTAAACAGCAGCCATAAAGCTTTTAACTAAATTAAAATGTTTGACATTGATGTAATTTATGTACTTTAATTGAAAACATTTTTTGAGAAATAAAAGTTCAGACATTATTATTGCATATAGTTGCTCATATATGAACTATACCCTAACAAAGTGACAGCTATATATTATAGATACACTTTGTAACATAAATAGAGTTAATGAAAAGCTTTAAACTATTACTTTTATAGTTTATAAGAAAGTTGGTAAGCAACTGATTGACTGGAAATTTTATAAAGAAAGTTCTAAACTTTCTATGCAATCATAAACTTTGCTTATTATTTGCTACATAATTTGGATAGAGCATTCGATAGTCAGTATTATAAATGTCTAGGCTAACACTAGCATTATATTTAGTTAGCAGTTTTGTTGACTTCAACTTTACACCATGAGTGTTGTTGGTCGGAATGTTAATAAATTGTCTGGCTTTTTGTCCGTTGTCTGCAATTTGTGTCAATGTCAGCATGATTTTTCTTATTATTTATTTCTTCTTCTTCTCTTGGAATACCCTGTACTTATTAAAAGTGCCCTAATAGGGTATTATAATAAAATAAAAATGCCTAAATCTGACTTCAAATAGTATTTCCAGTCGTATGCACTAACTGCAGTTGCTAGAACTAAAAAGAAACTTGAAGATCTAAAAAGCATTTTATATCTATTCTATATAAACATTAAAGTCACTTTAAGCTAGTTGCAACATTAATAAATTTACAGCAAAATGCAACTTGCTAAATATTACTTAAGGATATAGTGCAAATTGTTTTGGAAATGGTAACTCAAAGTTGAGTATTTTAGTGTGAAGTTATTAATTGTTTTCGGTATGTTTAGAGCATGTTGACTTTGTTGTTGTTGTTGTTGGTGCAGGGGTTGCGAGGGTAGAGGAACGTGTAATGCGCTCTGATCTGCAAACGAGTTTAAATTCCAAAAAAAAACACAAAATGCATAATAACAACAACAACAACCGCCAGAAACAACAACAATAATAGCAACAACACTAAAAATAAGAAAAGCAAAAACATGGCTTAAGCTGCAGCAAGCAGTGTAAGCAGTTGCCAAAAGACTTAAGCGACAAACTTGAAATGCAGAAAATATGAAAAAAAGCACAAAATATAAATCAATTTTTTTTTTTTTAATTAATTATATATAAAATGTATATAAAAAAAATTATATATATATATATGTATGTGTAAGTGTGTTATGTGTGATATATATAAATATATCAAACACATGCTAAGCTCCTTTCGTAGCGGTTTTTGTGATTTTTTTTTTTTGGCATTAATTTGTGATAAGCAAAGATACCAATAAAAATACAATACAATTACAACAACAACAGCTATAGCATAAGCAACAATAACAACAACAACAACAATAGTAGCGGCTGCTGCTGCTTCTGCTTCAGGCACGGGCACGGGCCCGGGCCCAGCTTACAGTTTCACTTGAGGCGCGTGAAAGTTGCGCTTCAAAACAAAAACAAAAACAAAAAATCCAAAAAAAAATAAATAAAAAAAAGCACAGCAACCTAGTCGTCATACAAACACACACACACACACACACACACACACAAACTCCAATATACGAAGATACAACTTTTAAAGACAATCGAAAGGCAAAAGTACATAAAAAAAGGGCAAGCCAAAGCCATGCATAAAATGCGAGCGCAAAAGCAAAACAAACCAAAAAACATAAGCATAAACAAAGCAAAAGCAAAAAAAAAAAATTTTTTAAAAAAAGCAAATTACAATATACACTGACTGCAATTAATGTACGCACTTCCGTTTTGAATTGTATATTTATCAAATCTTTCGTTTGCTTGCCACAAAACTTGCGCAAAGCGTAGTCCGTAAATAAGACGTTTAGATGCAACGCGTTAACAACGTACGTTCAAGTCGCTGCAAATAAAACGTTGTAAAGCAACTGACAAACAAAAAACAAAAAAAATAATAATAATAATAATTATAATAATGATAAAGGCAAAACGACACGCAATGAACAACTCGAACCGCAAACCGTCGCGGCTGAAGATCAACTGAAACCGAAACAGAAACAGAAACCGAAACGCTACACGCAAAAGCCCGAAATATAAGTTAATATGAGCTTCGGCAATGCTCGTGCCTAATCGTGCACATATTGGCGCTGCCAGACTGTCATCAGTCAAGTGGCCAATTGGCATCGTCGCCATTCCCGACACGTACGATTGCAAAAAAGAAAAAAACAAAAACCGAAAATTATAAAAAAAAAACTAAAAAAAAAAACGTATCAACGAATTGCCAAAGCTGCCTATCAATCAACAATGGGTGCATTTAGGGCCAATCGTAAGAGCAGTATAGCAATATGAATTAATATCGAAATCAAACGCTACCCACGTGCTGCTCCGTTGCGCACAGAAAGTTCTTATTTGACCCAGTTTACCACCGGCTTTTACAAATCTGGACACGCTCCGAAAAAAAAAGCGGTTGTAAACCGATCTATCAATATCTCTAAACGGGTATACACAATCTTTCAGTTATTTTCTAAGCCGCAAAATTCCAAAGAAACTTTAAATTGTTGAACTACTTGCGATTTTACAAGAGCAAATTGAATCTCATATGTTGTTATTCCTATTAGAACATATCCTGTGAATTCATTAAATGCTAGCATACTCTTAGGCTTAACCTATTAATGCATATGGTTGTTTTTGAATGGATATCCTTTATTTTAGCAATTAAATTGTTTTATCAAGTGAATTCAAAATGTAGTTTTTATCATGTTAAATCTGAGAATACTGGTTATATGTATGTAATCAAATGGTTCGATTCACGCAAATATTTATGTAAACATAAACCGAATATCTATTGCTCCATAAAATCTTATGCTTGGTTTTGGGGTTTATCCACATATAGTGTTTCCTTATAATATACATAAAACTATGGAAATTCTTTTGTAATTAAGTTATTTTTTTTATAGATTTGAAATCCCTTTATATAGTTGAGCTCTGGCTCTACAGTTTCATTATATTTCTTGCTTTATTTTGAGTTTTAAATGGATTGAATCCTGAAGTTTTTTTTTTATGATTTTATTCAGCAAATTCAACTTGAGATAAGAATAGGTTGCTATATCTTTATAAATGTATATATATATTTTACAGTATACTTGGAGAATTTAATGATTGCTGCTTTTTACAGGGTAGCTCATAGTCAAGATTATTATTTAATAATTGTTTATTTTCCGATTAATAACGCTTTAAATAGTTTTTTGTTTCTATTTTGTTTTTGTTTTTTTCTTTTTTGCTGATTAAATTGCCAATTGGCTATACGTACGGCCGTTTGTCTTTCTGGCTGACTGTCTGGTGCATATAGAGTGTTGGAGTGGTCTAGGAGTGAAGCCATCAATATGTGTGTCGCCCACTCACACACGCGCAAACACAGACACTCAAATGATCACACATAATTACATACAATCCAGTTCATTTCGGGTTTTCGCTTAACATTAAGAGTATAAAAATACATGGACTTCGATTTTGTGATATTTTTTTTGGGATTACAACAACAGTAAGCAACAACTATTAGCTACTGTTGCCACAGTGGCGTCTAGAGGCGTAGAAGGTGTACGATAAAACTTGAATTACAATTTCAACCATATATACTATCATCATAATCAACTTATATATCGTGTCTCGAAAAATACACAAAAAGATGGAAAGAATAAAATTAATTGTAAAATAAAAAAAAAATGTTTGAATGTAGAGCCAGGGCGTATTTTTCTTTTATGCAATAGGCAACAATTAGAATTAGCTGATGGTGCTGATGGTGGCGGCGGTATCAATGGCATCTGGCCAGGCAGCTGTTTGGGTTTAACCTTCCTGGCCAAAGTCCTCTGTGAATTTGCGCAGCTTGGTTAGATCTTCCTCATTGACAGTCGGTTTCGTGCGTGACAAAGACTTCAACATGTCGCGCTATAAAAAAACAAGAACAAGAGTTAAAGTATACAGTTAGAACTCATCACGGATGAGTACTTACCATGGTTACAGGCGGTTCGAAAAGCTTATCGCTGGGCACATCCATCCAATTCATTTCAGTTGCACCTGGATCTCCTGGCGAGCAGGGTACTAACAAATCATTAACAATCTTCTCCTTGTCGGTTGGGCAAGGACCCGATACCTTCTTGAAATGCGTTGCTGTTTGCACTTTACGCACTGGCTCCATAAGTGCATCGCGTACCACAATGGAAATATCGGCGCCAGAGTATCTGTAACCATTTTAATACAAAAATTAAGTTTCTTGATTGAAGGTTATATGCATATGTATTGTGTACCCGTCGGTTTTGCCAGCCAACTCTTTGAGATCCTGCTCGGTCAGCACATGAGTAGTATTGCCCAAATGTATTTTAAACATAATAAGGCGGGCATGCGCTTCGGGCAGCGGAATGTAAATGCGCTTCTCAAAACGTCTGCGTATAGCTGAGTCGAGTACCCAAGGTATATTGGTGGCGCCAAGCACAAGAATACCATCGGTATCATTACCCACGCCCTGCATCTGCACTAGAAATTCGGTCTTAATGCGACGTACGCTATCGTTCTCATTTTCAGAACGGGCAGAACACATAGAATCAATTTCGTCAATGAATATAATTGAAGGCTTGTGCTGGCGTGCCAGCTCGAAGAGATTCTTCACCAGCTTTTCTGACTCGCCAAGCCATTTGGACATTAGATCAGAGCTTGATACTGAAAAGAATGTCGACCTGTTTGCCTCAGTGGCAACTGCTTTGGCCAGATACGATTTACCGGTACCAGGTGGTCCAAACAATAATATGCCCTTCCAGGGTATACGTTTGCCAGTAAACAATTGCGGAAACTTAATTGGCAAGATGACAGCCTCTTTCAGAGCCTCCTTGGCGGCATCAAGGCCAGCAACATCAGACCATTGCACTAAAGGTTTTTCAATAACAATTGCGCCCTCCAGTTTGCTTTGTAGTTTCTTTTTCTCTGGATCATCACCATCTTCATCATCACTGTCGCTCTTTTTATCCTTGTCATCTTTGGAATTGTTTTCGCCACCTTCCTTAATTGGTTTCTTCTTGCCCTTCTTTAGATACTCCTTGAGTTTCTCAGCTCTATCCAAGTACTGTAAGCATTTGGCTCTAATTGAGTCTTTTGCCTTTTCGCCCTGTGCTTCATCTGCCAAGATTGATTTAACAGATTAAACTCCATTACATTATGATTTGGATAAGAGGGGGCGTATTACTTACATTTGATGGTATGCAAAAAATATTCTACACCATGTTCATAAAGACGCAGTGCTTCTTCATAGTTCTTGTTACGATCTTCCTCGGTGGCCCTTGTCACCAGATCTATGGCCTTCTGCAGTGTGGAACCGGCTGCCATTGATGTGGTTGTGTCGTTGCGCTGCAAAATAAAAACATAGTAAATCGGAATCAATTGAGAGCCTTAAATGACGTCACGGAAATCTGAGACAGGCGTGGACCACTAGTATTAAAGAAGTTTTTAATCGATTTATCGATCAACAAATTAAAGCAAAATTAACAAAAAGAAAAACACCTTAAAAACAATTTGCGAATCCTTCTAATGCTATTCGCGAAAATTTTCAACCCAAAAATTGTGGATGACTAATACAGGCAAGCAGCGGCAGCATCGGCAGTATTGGAAGCGCTAACAACAACAAGGTATGTGACGAACACATAGACGGCAGGCAGAGACGAAAGCGAAGGCAAAGCGTTTGGTTTTTTATTTGTGTGTTGCGCATTACTCACATGTTATTTGTTTGATTCGTTCGCTTGGCTTTTCGAAAAATGCTGGTTTACAGTGTTAGCTGTTTATGTTGCCACTGATAACGCAGAAAGCCGCAATTCAACACAAAAAAAAAATAAATAAGGAATCGAGGAATTTCAACGGAGTGACAATGTCGTAGTTAATATCAAATACATACGTTTGTGTGTTTTCTGAGAGCGGTGGTCGGCCGATAATTATTCTTGGACATAATATCGATAAGATTTAACATAAGCTGTCAGATCGATATTTTAAAAAATATAACAATTTTTATATTTATTTTTTTCTACGGCCTCATATTCATTATTTGTGCACGAATACAAAAAGTAATACCGATTGTTCCCTTGACTTTTGAATTGCATAATATATAATTCACATTTTTATCTAATTTTGCGTTACAAATATTTAAATATTTTAAATTTCGCAGCGAACAGCTGATTACTTTTACATTAACAGAAGCCAAGTCTGTAAGTATATCGGTAAATTAT
>JBAMBS010002344.1:0-46642 GCA_037044455.1 Zygothrica quintamaculata | reverse complement strand
GTCCAAAATAGGAGTTGCGTGAGGATTACAACAGGAAGAGAGACAGAGCGCGATTGAGTGTTGAGAGAGTGAGAGAGTGAGAGAGAAAGAGCGTAGAAATAGAATGTAGAAATCAATAAAAAGAGTCAGTTGCCTAATTTAATGTCCCCTCACGCAATTTGCTCGCATTTATTTTTATGTACATTCCCCCGACCTAGCAACAATTCTTTATATTTTCCCCCGTTTCACCTATATTCCAAAATCAAAACCTTTGCTAACCTTTACCACTATGTGAATCAAAGCAGCGTCATTGATTTTTGCACTTTATCAGCTTCGTTCGCGTAGCGGTTTAATCGCTGCCCTCCTATATTAATACACATGCTTACAAATGAGCTCATCAGGCTACTATATAAACTGTGCCCCCAAAACCCTTTAACCACATGTTTTACTTATGTACAAAGACCCACATACCTGTTAGACTACCTGTTAATTGAGTTAACCGTCTCCAAACTCAATTCATTCAAGCGACTCCGTCACAGCTGTGACGCATTCTCTTTACTTTTAACACTCTATAAAATGATATGTTTAATGGGTATATTATACAGTATGCCCTCATTTAATTGAAACACAACTTAAGTCTAGCTAACAGCTGTGCAACAAAATATAAATTGTTGCAACTTGAATAGTTTTGATTGTACTGAATGTACAATTTGCCTTCAACCCGAGATGATAACACCAAATGATGTCACGCTTGTCTTTTTTTTTTTTTTTTCATTTCTTCTTATTGCATATAATTTATTGCTTCTTACCAACAAACAAACGAACAATGTAGTTGTGACAATGTATGTAACAGGTGGAAGAAACACAATTTATGGCTCATTTATTCGGTTATTATGGAAGTTATTTAACTTTAGACTATATAAAAGTTATAATTACTTTTGAATATAGTTTTAAACAATCAGTTTAGGGTATATTCTAGTCTTGATACTGGAATTAGGTCTTTTGTTAACTTGTCAAAACTAAGCAATAAAACAGGTTTAACTTAAACATAAAAAAATAGAAAAAATAGAAGAAAACATTGAAACAGAAATATTTTTCCATGATTTAACTGGCCTTATAAGTAGATATCTTGACTTTAGCCTTGGGTTAAACATTATTTTTTTTTTGGTATTTTTCCTGATTGATTGCCCTGAATTAAATAAATCTTGAATTGTTATTTTTAATGTTAATTTGAAACTTTTTGAATTTTGGAACTTTTGCATTTTTTAAATAAACAATTTCATGTTTCATCTTCATTTTTGCACTCATTTTTTATCATTAAAATAAATGTTGCACTTCATGGGTTTTAATGGAACTTAATTATTATTTAAAAAAAATATTTTTTATAAGTTTATGGTTTAATTTAAAATGTTTAAGTTTAATTTCTGTTAAATTTTTGGTTTTTTTATGTGCCTTTTCTCTTTCATTTCTTTATGTTTTCTTTCTCTTTCAGAATGAACAGGTTGTCAGCATCGTGAGTTCAAAATTTTTGTTGGCGTCTTTATTTCATTAAAAATTACAATTTGTTTTCTTTATGTTTCTTTTTGTTTTTTTGTTTTTAATTTATACGAACAACTTATAACTATAACTGTTTTTTTTTTTTCATTTTCGATTTTATTTATGTTTTATAAAATTTGATGGAAAAGTCATTAACTTTGACCTTACAGCTTTACCATCAAATCATCTAATCTACTCTTAACTGTTTTTCAACTCATCTCACATGTGGATTTCGCTGAATGGCAACGCATGGCTAGCGTTTTCATTGGAGCCGTCTCTTTCAGCGCTTTCATTTACAATTTTCATTCATAAAGATATAAAAATGAAATCAAACCGCGAACCGCAATTATGTTAGGGATTTAATTAAGTCATATATATCCATATCTATCTATATCTGTCTCTCTTTCTCTCTCTCTCTCTTTCTTACACGCTGTATTAACACTATTTCATTCAGAATTAAAACTATAGTATTTCTACTAACCTATACTCTATATATTGCCATATTGTTGCCTTGTTTATTATCCGTGTTTGCCATTTTTGTTGCTGCTGTCATTATTGTCATTATTGAATGTGAAATTAATGCAATGCCTCGAATGTTTTTCCAATTTTCCACACTGCAGGTGCAACAGCTGGCGGGTAGCATTTATCAGGAATTTGAGCGTATGATAAATCGATATGATGAGGATGTGGTTAAGAACCTCATGCCATTGCTGGTGAACGTGCTGGAGTGTCTAGATGCCTCCTATCGTATCAATCAGGAGCAGGATGTTGAGGTGGAGCTACTGCGTGAGGACAATGAACAGCTAGTAACACAATATGAACGGGAGAAGAGCGCACGTAAACAGTCTGAGCAAAAGGTAATTGAAATACTAAAAACAGAAATCAAAATATATAATAATTCAAATGTGTTTGTTATCGTTGTTGTTGAGCAGCTACTGGAGGCTGAGGACTTGGCTGAACAGGAGAATAAAGAGCTGGCAACCCGCTTGGAATCTCTGGAGAGCATAGTGCGCATGCTGGAGCTAAAGCATAAGAATAGCGTTGAGCATGCCAGTCGCCTGGAAGAACGTGAAGCAGACCTTAAAAAGGTAAGCAAACCAAATACAGAGAAGTTGTTAACCTTTCATAAACTAACATGCGATTATTGCTCTGCCAAAGGAATACGCCAGGTTACATGAACGCTATACAGAGCTGTTTAAAAACCATGTGGATTACATGGAACGCACCAAAATGCTAATGGGTTCAACGCACTCACAAATGAGCACTGCTTCCGACCGTATGGAGGTGAGTCGTGCACGTCTCAATCCTGTAGCTCGCAGCTCTGGTCCAGTTTCCTATGGTTTTGCCTCGCTGGAGAACTCTGTTATGCTAGACACTGAGACAATTTGCAGTGTCGGTAGTCAATCAGATGATTCCGGTCCACCTTCGTTACAAAATGAACTCGATAGTTTGGCTGCCAATGCAGAACGTGGTGCTGCAACAGATGCATTACAACAACAGCAGCAAGCCACCTCGCCACAGAGTCCTGACATGAGTCCAGTTGTGCCAAATGTGCCAGGAAATGGTAAGTGTAGGCGTTAGCCAACTGATTTTATACTTAACCTAACCTGCAACTCTACTAATTTTCCAAAACAAAAATTTTCTACTTTCTTTTGTGTTTTGTGTTAACTGCACTTAAAAAAAAAATAAATACAAAAACCAAATTGAATTCCACAATAATACAAAAAAAAAAAAAAACTATACCCCAGTTGGTCGTTCGACCACCAAAAAGGAGCAACGCTCGGACAACAATCTCTACCAAGAGTTATCCTTTCAGGATAATGAAGAAAGCGAAGAGAATGAAATTGTTACAGGTATGAAATGGGTCCCTGATCGGGTGCCATTAGATAAATATATATACGCACGATATTTTCCCTACAAATGAAAGAAACATGAAAAAAAAAAACATAACTAAATACATTATTTTACATTTCTCTCTTCTTTTGAATGCTTCTTATATATATATACACACATATATAAATATATATATTAAACAATATACACACGCACAACAAACAACAACAATATATGGAATCGATTGTTAACCATCTGCAATTGTCTATCAATTGATTCTTACCACAATATAGGCAGCTGGGTACATCCCGGAGAGTATGCTTCTTCAGGTAGGTACCACACACAAGACCTTGGTCAAGTTCAAGAACAAGTACCACAACAGCCTCAACCACAAACACCACCACAAGCACCAACACCAACACCATATAATTCCTACATATATGGATTCATTTATATAACCTGTAAATACATCAAATATCATACGATAATCGACTAAAAGTATTAATAAAAAAAAAAAGAAAAGAATTTAAAAAATTATTTAAAAAAAAAAAAATGTGGATTCTCTAGAGAAATTCTTCTTTTTTTTGTACTATGTATGTGTTGGAATTGATGTGCTCGAGTTACTGTTGGTCAACATACGAAAGCTAAATTATATAGCAAAAAAAAAAAATATATCAAATATATATATATATCTCGATAGATATATATACCTATATATAATATTTATAATGAGCTCTAATGAAATTTTAAATTTCTCTTTTTTATGCCGAAACAATTTTGTTGTCTCTTTTTATTTATTCCAAAAAAAACTAAACAATAAAAAACAAAACAATTTTCAATCAACAACAACAAACACAACATTTAATTACAAAAAAAATAAAATAAATTAAAACAAAAAATGACACGACGAACCTCAACAATTTATATAAAATATTGTGTTAAATATTGACATATTGAAGCAAACGACAATTATTTTGGTAAGTTTTGTATTGCGATATATGTAAATACATATAAAGCATACACACACATACACACATATACACACTTACACACTTAAACATAATATAGATACTTACTGTATACCATGTAGTGTAGTCTACTTCTATGTAAGTAGTGCATCTATAGTCCTCTCTTTCTCTCTCTCTCTCTCTCTGTTGATCTCTTTGCATTAATCCACCCGTTTCGGTTCTGGTTGGTTCTAGTGAAAGTTTTGGGATTTTTTTTTTTTTTCTTAATATATTTTGTTAATTTTAATAGCTTTCTGGTTGGTTTTGATTGGTTTCGGTTTTGACTTTGAACTTCGAACTTCGAACAACATCAATTTCTTTGTTAATATATTTCATATATTTTTTTTATTTATATTCCCTCATTGCATGTTTCATTCCATCTTGTGTATTATTCTAAGATAATTCTTAATTAATTTATTCATATCTAGTAAATTTATTTAACCCATTTCCATATCAAATTCATAGTTTGTTACAATTCCATTCAATATCCAATTTGCTTCATACATTTCTTTCGTTCTTCTACATATATATATATATATATATATATATATATATATATATTTTTGATTCGTTTTTACTTATGTTTCTATCAATGCATTTCCAGGCATGGGCAAAGAGGTGGAGAATCTTATTATGGAGAATAATGAGCTGTTAGCAACCAAGTAAGTTTTTGTTTTTATTAATTAATTATCTATCAGAATGAATCATCATAATTTAATTAAAATTTATTTTTAGAAATGCACTCAACATTGTTAAGGATGATTTGATTGTCAAGGTGGATGAGCTGACGGGTGAAATAGAAATAGTGCGTGAAGAGTTGAACGCAATGCAACAATCGCGTACAAAGCTTAGACAGCGCATTAGTGATTTGGAGGATGAGCTAAAGAAGACCAAGGAACAGGTGAAACAACAAAGTAAGTAATTGCTATTAGTTGTCCAGTTAGACTATTAGATTAAACGTCCTCTATGCATTTGCTTTAACAGACACCGAACAGGAGGAGAACGATGTGCCGCTGGCGCAGCGTAAGCGTTTTACTCGTGTGGAAATGGCCATGGTTTTGATGGAGCGTAATCAGTATAAGGAGCGTTTAATGGAACTCCAGGAAGCTGTACGTCTTACGGAAATATTACGTGCATCACGTACTGTTGATAATTTGGATAAGAAGTCCAAGCAAAGTATTTGGAAATATTTTAGTAATCTTTTTACGTAAGTAATGATAACAATAATTTGATATCGTAAGGATTTCTATTAATTATGTAGTGTACCGAACAGCCCCTCCAATCGTCCAACGGAGCGTGTCGCCGATGGACTTGGAGGGGGGCCGATGTTTCGTCACACAGGCGGAGGAAGCCCTGCCCATAGCCATGGATCACCTAGCCGTGGAGGAAGCGATAATCGCCTTACCCTAGCTGGTTCACAGCCACCGCCGCATCCGGCTAGCGCCGGACTTGCCAATGCTTTAATAATGGCCAAAGACTATGCGGAAGAGGGAACTTCTGAACGCGTTAGTGCCAGACGGCGAGAACAATATCGTCAGCTGCGTGCTCATGTGCAAAAAGAGGATGGACGCTTGCATGCCTATGGCTGGAGCTTGCCAATTAACAAGACCAATCAGGATGCAAATCCCAGTCGCCATTCAGGCGGTGTACCCGTGCCCGTCTATTGTAATCCCTTGGCGGAGGCATCACCCCACATGAAAGTGTTCTGTGCGGCGGGCGTTAATCTTCAGGGTGGCTTTACAAAGGATGGCCAATCGATAATACCCGCTAATTCGCCTTACGCACCGCGCTCAACGCTCAAAATTGCTGAGATAACAAGTCCGACGGCGGAACAGAGCGCCGAGGCATTGGATCGTCAAATGGCACGTGCTAGCCTTGAGACTCTAGAACCAGAGACTCAACTCAGTTCCTTTGTATGGATCTGCACAAGCACACATGCTGCCAGTACGGTCAGTGTGGTAGATGCGAATCAGTCTGCTACGGTGCTAGATGCTTTTCCCATATGCGCTTCACATTTATTGTGCATTGCCTCTGTGCAGGGTGCCATGGAGAGTGACTATGCCCTGCTAGAACAATCGGAGGTTGTTAAGGCCGGTGAAATGCTGCAGCGGCCAGGCGAGGGTACAGAGTTACTTGGTAAGGTTGAGTTTGTACGTGTGCGTCCAAAGGCCGATCAGAATAGTAATAGTAGGCAAAATTCTGAGGAGGAAGTGGCACCAGTTGCTGCAGCTACTGGTGTGGCAGAAGCTAAGGAGGCTACTGAAAAATCGAATGAGCAAATGCCTGTCGTTGATGCTTCCGAGCCATTAGGAAATGTAGAAGCCATCAAGATACGTCAAGCGTTGCCTGGTGCACCGCAGCGTTTATCCACTGATGGCACCAATCATGTTAACAACAATAACAGCAGCACCGAAAATGTGCCGTTTAGCATTAAGTCATTAAATCCAATATTGGATACAAAGGAACGTGATGAACCATCAATGACATCTGTAGGACCAACAATGTGGTTAGGTGCACAGGATGGTTGGCTGTATGTGCACAGCAGTGTGGGTCGCTGGCATGAATGTCTGCATAAGGTACTCCTGCCTGATGCGGTGCTGGCGATTGTTCATGTGGAGGCGCGTGTTGTTGTTGCGCTGGCCAATGCTCAATTAGCTGTGTTCCGCCGCCAAACAGACGGCCAATGGGATCTGAATAGTTATCATCTGGTTACACTTGGTGATCGATTGGTGATCGATTCGATACGTTGCCTCTGTGTGGCTGGCGAGCGTATTTGGGCTGCGCATCGCAACAAGATCTTCATTGTTGATCCCATATCGCTAAACATTGTACACTCGCTGGACGCGCATCCACGCAAAGAGAGCCAAGTGCGTCAAATGGCAGCAACAGCTGCCGGCGTTTGGGTTTCCATACGGTAAATAAATAAAAATAAAACAACAACAACAACAATACACAATTTAACATTATCAAATTGAATTTAATTTATTTTATACTCATATTTATAGCTTGGATTCCACACTGCGTCTGTATAATACACATACGTTTGAGCACAAGCAGGATGTAGATATAGAACCATATGTCTCCAAAATGCTGGGCACTGGTAAGCTGGGATTTACCTTAGTGCGCATAACAGCGCTTATGGTATCATGCAATCGACTCTGGATAGGCACTGGTAATGGTGTCGTTATATCTGTGCCGCTGGCTGAGACGCAGCAAAAATCTTGTAAGTGTACTGCTCATATCTATAGCTGATACACAAGCACTTAACATGCTATCTCTGTCTTTCTTTACTTTACTACTTACAATATATATATATATATATATATATATAGCTGATCCACATGGTCATATGCCATTGTGCTGTATGGCCAATGCTCAACTGTCCTTCCATGGTCATCGTGATGCGGTACAGTTCTTCGTTTCAGTACCAATGCTGCAACAACCGAATGTACCATTAACCTTTACCAACAAGCGACCAGATATGTTGGTCATGTGCGGCGGCGAGGGTTACATTGATTTTCGTATAAGTAAGTCGAACCAGACAAGATGCAATCATAAGCTTTAGTCTTAAAGAGTTGATAACTCTTACACTCACGCCATTCTACATTCTCTGCTTCTTCATACTACAAAATTATTGTATAATCATGCCATATTTGCTCTCCAGGAAATGATAAATACGATGCTAGTGATAATGCAGCGCATTTGATAGTTTGGAAAGTCGAATCGTAAGCCTTTGATTTTTGATTTTTTTATTGTTTTCTTTTTTGCGTTATAATAAATTGTACTTTGTTTTTAATAAGTATTATTTATAATTAAAAACCAAATACTATAATATTTTTGATTTCCGCTTTGTTTTGCTTAGTTCTCGTAAAATAGAATTTTGTCTATTTGTTGCTGTTATTTTTCTTTTTATTTTGTTCTTTTCTTTAACGTCAACTTTCACATAATTAAATTTAATTATTTACTCTTATATATTCTTTTTTTTTTATTATTTATTAATTTATTTATTTTTGCCCTAACGCCGCCATCCCGTGTTATAGTACCTTCAATTTGTAGTGCTACGCCAAGCTTACTTTCCATAGGGATACATACATATAATTGGAATGCAGCATTTGTCGTCTGAGCCCCGTAGGATAACTGATAATCAAGACCTCCTAAGGTTTATGCAATTTATGTTCAAAACTTTTATTTTATCTCCTGCTTTAACTTTTATTTTGTTTGTTTTGTGTTCCATTTTCTGTTGCAATTTCAATATATTACACATAATATATATATATAGATATATATATCTACTCTTTTTAAATATATATGTTAAAGCACATCACATTCTTCTGTTTATATAGAAATATTCACACAAGTGAATAAATAATTTTATATATATATATATATGTGTGTGTAGTTACCTAATAATGGTATGTCCTTGTATAAATTGTCCTACTCAAAATTTAATTTAAGAAAACATAAAAGTTGGGAAAAGTTTTAAAAAAAAAAAATAAACAAAATGCAAAAAATTAAATTTTAAATTTTATCCCTTTGGCTGCACATTTTATAGTTAAACTCAATTGCTTAAATTAAAGGTTTTATTATTTACTTATTATTTATCTATTTATTATGTTTTTCTGTATTTAAATAAATTTTTATTTCTTTTATTATTGTAAAAAAAAAATTTTGGCTTCATTTCTACAAACTACCAAAGAAAACGCGCACTTTCACTATAACAACAAAAAAATATATATATACATATATGAATAAAAAACTAATTTCTTAGTATACTAATTCTTACAATACTAATTAAAGTATTTTTCAAATAATTTAAAAAAATATATATATATAATAATTAAAATTGCTTTTATATTAAATATATAATAAATATATATATACCTTTGTAGTTAGCGTTGTATCCCCATGGCGAAGAACTAACCTAAATGTATATAAATATTGATACCACTGTTTAAATATGTATATTATAATAAAAACAATAATATAACATACTTTCTTGGAACATTTTTACAGATGATAATGACATGGAGAACAGTATCCAACTGGAACCAAATCAGACAATTGAAAATCGAGGCGATAAAAGTTATTTAATTGTGTGGCATGTTAGTCAACGTTAAAACTAATTTATATTTACTTAAGTTATGAATAAATATATATATATATATATATATATATATATATATATATATATATATATATATATATATATATTTATATTTATATTTCTAGGCGACCTAAACAGTTTAAAGTTTACAAGGCTATAGAGAAAACAATACCTTAATTTAGTTATTGATTATCGAAATTAATTTACTAAAAAAAAAAAAGTTAAACACAAAAAAAGTATATAAGGATTAAAAAACGAAAGAAAAATATATTAATATGTACTAAAGAATTTTAGTTAAAAAAAATTTAAAATTAAATAAAACTTGTGCTTACATTAATGCTTCACATATATATAAATATATATATATATATATATATATATATATATATATATATATATATATATATATATATATAAGCTAAGATCTTAATTTGTACATTTAAATCGCTCTATAGGCAGACAAAATTATATATATAATTTAAATATAAAAAGGCAACCCTTAACTATATTTTTTTTTTGTTAAATAATAAAAAAAAATATTTTGTGCGTGATTTTTGTCCAAATATTTAGTTAAATTTTAATTGATTTTAGTTAAACAAACGACAACAACAACACATCAAAGCAATTTCTAATTTAGTTATTTGTTAAATATTATTAATTTGTTATTAATTTGTTTATTAATAATATAAATATAAATAATAATAAAACAAAGAAACCAAAAAAAAAATTGTTTATATTTGTGATACTTATCTCAATTTTTTTTTATTTTTGTATTTTTCAAACATATTGCATACCTTTATATAATACATATTTATATATATATATATATATATATATATATATATATATTGCTGATTATACAGTTTTAAGTGCAAAGTATATAATCAGATAAACTTAATCATTAGCTTTGGCTTTTTTTAAGCAACTAATATTACCAATAATTATGCATAATTATAGTTAATAATACAAATTATATATATATATATATTTATATTTATATATATATACATACTGTACATAAATCAAAACTTATATAACATAATAAATTATATGAAAAATCTTAATGAATACTTAATACATTTTTTGGAGGCTTGTATACATATAAAATCGATTGGTTTAATTTAATGCTAAAAACTATCTACTGAAAATTAATTGTAAAATGCATTTTTCTCGTCTTGGAATAGCTGTACAACCCTAATTAGCCCCCTTGCCTTTTGAAAAAATACCAAAGCGGAGCTAATGGAATTGTGCACAATCGAAAAGTATGTAACACATTGAAATAATCATTGGGGACCTCATAAAGTATATATATTCTTGATTAGGACGACAAGACCCGTCGATCTAGCCCGTCCGTTCGTATGAACTGTTTCTCAGAGACTATAAGAACTAGAGCAACCAAATTTTAAATCTAGATTTGTTATTTTCGTACGCTATACGAGTTTGTTTTTGAATTTTCAATTTCCTCCCATGAGCCCCGCAATTCGAAAAAAACGATTATTAAGCACAATTTTCAACCGATCAAATTTATTTTTGGCGCACATCATAATTAGACCGTTTTTGATCTTTGTTGTAAATCTGGGTAAGATTGATCAAAAAGCTCGGAAGTTATACATTATTAAAAGGGGTGTTATGAAGCGCGGGGGCTAAGTGGTGCGCGCAAAATAAGACCTAAAGAAACCAAATTTGGAATCTAGATTTGAATTGCTCGTACGGTTAACGAGTTTTTTTTAGATTTCCAAATTTCCTCCCCTGACCTACACAGTTAGATTGAACAATAAACACGGAAGTTATACAACATTAAGTATCGCGTTATTGGCGCGCGCAATGGCTAAATACGTGCAGATCTGTGTGTATGTGTAAGCATGTGTGTGTATGGCTGTATATGTAGGCAAAGGGGCTTTCGAGGTCGGGTACACTTGACCACAGATTTCTTACTTGTTTTCTATTAGTATAATGCATATCCTTAAAAGTAAAATCATAATAATTGAATGCCAAAACAGATAATGGAATTATAGAGACAGCAGGGCCAAAAACTACAAACAATAATTTGATTATGTTTATGTATGGGTTATCTCTGGTGCTTTCTGATAATAATACACCAAATTATTATGTTACTCTACTACACTTTACTAGTTGGAACTCGAATTGTTCTCTCACAAAGTTTAACAAAATAATTGCTTATTTGCCTTGAAGAGCAGTCGGGCCTAGAGCAATAAGACAGGCAGTTCATGTCAGCATATAAAGTAAATATCTAGATTTTCTTCTTTGTGAAACATGTTTTGGTTTAATCAATTAAATGCTTAAAGATTATAACTAGATTACAATTGTCAGTGAAGTTATTACAAACTTTTGATAAACAAAACAAATTCTGACAATGATCAATTTTTTTAAAAAAAAAAGTATAAAAATGGAAACTTTTAAATGTTTTTATGTTAAATTTAATTATCTTAAAACTGAGAGATATATATTTAGTTCAAAAATTCCATTGAACATCTACAGGGTGTATATTTTCAAGGTCAGTAAGCGAATCATTTCCATCATCGTCTATGGGATTATTATCTGGTAGTACATCACAGCGAGATTTTACAATGTGTTCGGATATAGATGAATGGCGGCATTGCTTGAAGAAGGCATGGGTCATTAGCTTTTCGGCACTCCAACGATTTTCAGCTTTACGATTTAAGCAGATTTCGACAAACTGATGAAAATCATCGGAGAGCACACGTTGACTATATACATCATATGCCCGCCTTATCGATGAGTTATCAAATGATATTTTGCCGTATTCATCTAAGAGCATTGCATATGTTGATTTATCAAGTAATGATGGTACATTTCCACGGATT
Organism: Zygothrica quintamaculata; assembly: GCA_037044455.1. Classification (NCBI taxonomy): domain Eukaryota; kingdom Metazoa; phylum Arthropoda; class Insecta; order Diptera; family Drosophilidae; genus Zygothrica; species Zygothrica quintamaculata. Next base: position 34,337 of record JBAMBS010002344.1, on the reverse strand, counting down.
TTCTCAGTGTACATAAGTGTGGGTTGAGTTTCAAAATATGGTTGAATTCCATTTGCCATTTCGCATGCGGTTATACCCACAGAATATATATCACATTTCTCAGTAAATCCTCTTATGTTTTGATCTAATACTTCGGGTGCGGCCCAATTTAAATTTTCCTCATGAGAGATTCCATGCAGGACACTTTTCTTTTTTCCATGCTTTATAAAGCTACGACTCTCATGAAAATTCGATAATACTGCTTTGCGGCTATCTAATAATATATTATTGGCTCTAACAGAACCGTGAACAAAATCATTTGTATGTATATACAATAGGGCAGAAAGTATATCTTTGAATATTAATGCAATCAAATTTTCAGAAAATCCATTTGTGAATATAGTTTCAAGTAGAACTTGGCATGTTCCAAAGCACATATATGGATATAGAATAAATACATCACTTTCCAATATGAAGCTATGCAGAATTTTATTGATGTTTGTATGCTTGAATTGTCTGCAGCATAAGATTTCGGAAAATAATGTTTTTAATACATTATCATCTTTTTGTTCCAGAGAATACTTTTTTATTACAACAACTCGATTATTGACTAAATAATTTGCCTTATACACTGATCCGAATTTACCTTGCTTTAATGCATTTGTAAATTGATAATCAGATAAATTATTGCTAAACATCGTTTCACGCTCTTATAATATTATTATTAATTTTAGAATTTTTTACAACTATTATTATTTTTTTTTATTATGGTTTGTTTAAAAATTTTTGCTTGAATTTAGAACAGCTGATTTTTGATATTTAAACGGGTAACATTTACAGCTGCTGCTTAGACGGCGTTGTGCTCGTCCATAATTGATGGCCACGGTCTGCGTTTAATTGTATAAGTGTGGGGGACAGTTATTTTAATGACAAAATTTTAAGAACATACATTGATTTTATAGTAAAAGCAAATAATTCTTCCACAAATCACTAACAGAAATTGTAGTAGTGGCTTGCTTTATTGGAACAGCAAATTATATATATATTAATTATATTATAGTGCTGCCCATTTTTTAAGTATTTTTAAAATACCTATCAATATAAAATAGGCAAAGTAGTAACTTATGTCAAGATGGCGATGAAAGATGAATATTTGATTCCTTACAATACTCGATAATTGAACAGATGATATGACAGCTGTTGCTTAGGCGGCGTTGCTTATTATAATTTGCGGCCAGGAACTATTTGGAATTGTATTTGTAGTCGCTGTCGTCACAGCAACAATTGCTGTAGTATTCAAATTTAAATGAACTATTTAACTATACAGCCTTATTGTACATGGCCACTCTACATGAAACATTACGCGACCATTGGCTTCTTACAGTCTTTGGTGTAACGCTGTTTACAATTGGTTGTAGCGTTCTTTATTGGAATGAGGGACGAGCTGTGCATACAATGTTAGCTCTAGATGAGGCTTATGCCGATGTCTATTCAATGCAATTCACAGAGGAGGAGCAAGATCAAAATTTTGAGAATCGCATTGTGCATCTATCCGGTCCAATAATATGCGGGGAACCGCTTACAGAACCCGATTACAATATCCAATTGATGGCAGTAAAACTAAAACGTCGTGTTCAAATGTATCAATGGGTGGAAGAGACTGTAGAACCAAATTTTGGCGAACATGCGGATGCGATTGAAGCTAGTTCACGATCCTACTATTATACACGTGAGTGGCGTGACAAAATTGTTGACTCACGCTCGTTTCATAATCGCCATGGGCACACAAATCCAGCACGATTTCCCATCGAAAGTACCGTTCAGGTTGCCGATGCCGTTTATATTGGGAAATATGAGCTGGGTGCCGAGGTTAAGAATATTTTAAACAACTTCAAAGAACTAACGTCAGATATACGTCCAGACGATAGCAGCATTAAGCTCCATCTTGGCCTTTATTATCATACGAACGATGTATTTAATCCAAAAGTTGGCGACTTGCGCATCCTCTTTACGTACGCTGGCATGGAGGGTGAAATGTATAGTGTGGTGGGTAAACTTAACGGTAACAAGGTCCAACCGTATATTACCTCACGTGGTGTTCCTGTACTTCTACTCTATCAAGGAGAACTAAGTGTGCCTGATCTCTTTAAGTTGGAATATCGTACCCAAGTCCTCCATACATGGTGGTTACGTTTTCTCGGCTTACTTCTCATCTTCTTTGGCGTTACATGCAATTCGAAGGTTTTGCGGATCATGCGTAAGTATTGGTCAAACCTACTTTAAACCAATTTAATTTCATTTAATCCAATATATTGGCTGTGGTAAAAACATCATGGCGGTTTTAATAAAATGTAACCATAATTTCAGAATATGAAGATGAATTATTATCGTCACTATTTTGCAACTTATTGGCCAGAGCCATGATACCATAAACGCTACGAACTTTTTACCACACCCAATATAAAATTAATCTTTTAATACAATAATAATTTAAAAGCAAATTATTTTTCATCAAAAAATCTTTACATAATTTCAAAATTTCATTTCTCTTTCGATATATAACTTTTTTTTATTTTTAGTTCTTCGTGTACCGTTGTTGGTTGCTTTAGCGCCAGATTCACAATTTCCAGTAACTGGAAATTTTATCATTGCATTCTCACTAGCTTTAACCATTGCAGCTGTGGCTTGGATCCTGCATCGTCCTGTGATTGGCGCTTGTCTATTTCTGGCAGGCGTATCGCCCTACGTGTGGCTAACACGGAATATCGTTGGCGTGGATTTTCAACGCGTAGATTAATTTTAACCAAATCTCTTAGACCAAAATGTTTATTTAACTATTTACAGATAAATTATTAATTATTTAACTGTCTGCTCTTACCATACGTTGTAGAAGGGTAAGAATTCCTTCTCTGTCTCTAATTAATGTGTCTGTGTACGTCAATAAAAACTGAATAACACTTAATACTATAACTTTAATTTAGAATTCCCTAATGCCCGTATTTTGTGGCTCATTATGTGTACTGCCCGTACTCGCGCTGGGCTTTGGTGTGGACTCTGATGATGTATGTACACTGGGGCTTTGCGATTTGTCCTGCTCCTCATGGCAGGTTGGTGGCTCCTCGAAGCGAACATAAGGCTCAAAGCTGTTGTTTATCTGTACGGAGCCACGATGCAGATTATTGGATTCAGCCTCGAATAGTATCTCATTGATGAAACGTTCGGCTAGCAATCGCTGTTCACGTGGTAAACGTTTTAATTTGTGTGTCCAGGTGCGTGCTATTGACTCTTCCTCAGGATAGGTGCCAGCCAAATATTCGCAGGCAATATTAAGTAGCTCGTCTGTGTTATGAGTACTCACAGTTGTTGATGTAGATGCATTATTACCACTGCCACAAGGTGGTGTTTGCCTCGCCCTTTTTGCAGCTGTGTAATCACTTTGTGGATGCGGTGGCTGGCCATGCATTACACTAGTTGGTGGTGGTGGCGGCGGTGGTAATGGATCCACCTTTTGTACATGTCCAAATGATTTGTGAAACATTTCTGTTATATTTGGTGTCTGTCCAGTCGCACTGCGATATGGATAATGAAGCGAAGATGCATTGCTATTACCGTTATGCTGTTCCATGAATGCCGCCGTAGAACTGGAGTTCTCATTGAATGAAAAGGACGGTTCATTTTTAAATGTCGGATTCACGGCCAGAAATTTTTCCGTGTTACGCAAAAAGTCAAGTTCCTGGAAAGTCCAGCAACGTGGCGTATGCAAACTGCCAGAACGCATCGCACTTTCTACAACTTTGAGTTCCTTTCGATAATTTGTACGCAGCGTGTTAATCTTCTTTTTAACATCGTCGACGGTGGCGTCGCGTTTCAGGTAATGATAGATGGGTACCAAACGCTGATATGCATCAGCTCGTTTTTCTCTATTCGTATAATCCCTGAGAGAAGTATCCCAGAGTACGGGCATATCTCGATATGTTTGTATAAAGGCACGCAAGTAGTGTCGATTTTCCTCTGCGCCTGACATTATTTTGATGCTATGTGTTGGTGGCGGTGGCGGCGGTTGATGAAGCATATTTAAAAACAGCTTTCAAAATTGCCCTCTTATTGGGCGGCAAAAAGTAAAAAAATAATATTCCTTTTTTTCTGCGAGCAATTTAAAAAAGAAATGACAAATTTATGTATGGACCTATTGACGAAATGTCAGTGGGCTGTTGTTGTTGTAGTTGTGCTGGTGGTGGGTTGTTTGACAGATTGCTGGGCATATTGCTACATTGACGTAACTGCGCTTGTATGTGTGACGTCACAGCAACAAGTGTTGCTTGCTGTTAATAAAATTAAGTTAATGTGTGGCACCACTGCTTCAATTATCGAGTAGTTATCGAGTTCGACGCATTGTTGTGGTTTAAAATAAAAAATATATATTAAAAAAAATGACATCGATATCGATTATTATTAAGCAACTCTTATTTAACAGAGCCATTTGGAGTGACAGCGAAAAGCATAACATTTTATGTTAAGTACAGTGCCTAATGAGTGTCATTTTCGTAGAAGAGCTAACAACATTAACATTTATGTAAAATAATTCGACACAAACGGCCGTGCGACCGGACGTGTTTGACAGTTGATTTTGATTTTTTAATTCCGACGCGCAACTCAAAAACGTAGTAGTATGTTTTATATATAAGATTAAAACAATGAAAAATCGTCGCAGTTGGTTAAGTGCTTTCTATAGAAACAGGACAAATATAACAAATAAAATAAAATAAAAGTAAAGGTTTTTAGTAAAAAGTGCGAATGGTCTGTTAACGCGCGCGAATATTTTTACTTGTTTATATGTATGTGTATATTTTTGTTGCGTTAGTGTGAATTTGTGACTGTTGGCGCTTTTCGGCGTTCTTTTGCGCGCCGCTTTTTAATTGATTATAGCGTTGTTCAATTTAAGTATATAAAACAAAGATCTTCTGGAACCGTGCTTTAAGTAAATCAGTTAAAAGGAAACACCAACTGATTACAATATTAAGAATAAGCACACGGTATAATTTTAAAGCAATCTGTCGTGCGTGTGTTATGCTAGTAACAGTGTGTGTGTGTTTCAATTTATTTTTTTCAAAAATATTTAATGCAATTTAAACGAAATGGAGACCATCGAGGAGCAAAAAACAGGTGAGTTCATTAACGATGGGTAGTAGCCAAAGGGTTAGGGGTACAGCAGCTGTTTGTCCGTATCCGCTTCTTGAATTTTATTTATTTATTTATTTATTTTTTTTTTTTTATAATTTTTCAATGTCGTTGCCAGCGCAGGCGTTAAGCATACACATAAAAAAATGTCACTGCTAGCAAATAAATATCTTGTATTATCCATTTGTTCTATCGACTAAGGAAATAAAAAAAAATAAAAACACAACCAAATGGCGGCAGGGCGTCACCAAATCTTTAAGCTTCTTTTTAAAATTTATTTTTATATAGAACATATTTATCGTCAATGGCGAGCAGCCCCTACGAGAAAATATGTGTGGTAAATGCTTTTTGCGCTTCGCCCGTCGCTCAACCACCACATCAACCGGCACTGTATCAGCAGCCAAATCAACCAACAACAAATACAACAATATGAACTAAAGGCGCTTGCAGCAATAAAAACAAGGCGCAGCCGTAGCAGCAGCGACTCAGCTCCTGCGTAGCGGTGTGTCTAGCTGTACTCTTAGGTAGGAGTAGGAACAAATTTGTGAGCACATTCTCTCACTCTCACTCTCCCTCCCTTTTATTTTTTGCTCTCCCTATCTCTCTTTCTGTTATGTTGGTTATTGTTATTGTTACTGATTTACCTACTACGTTTGTATTTCTGCTTTCTCTCCTTCGTCCCTTCTTCTTGGTATAGTCATGCTTAACAGTGAACGCATATGCTTTTGCTTTTTGGCTGTCGGCTCAATGTTAATGGTATTTTTACATATGTGTATGTATGCATGTATGTATGTATGTATGTATATATATATTCACCACAATGAAGGTCTCAGCGTCTGCGTCGTCGCAACAGACTACGTCAAGGCTCTGACAAACTTAACGTAAATTTTATTACAAGATTCCACATTGATGAGTTTATTTGACAAAATCTTTTGGCTAAAATGTGTGCGTGTTTTGCCAAAGAAACATTTTCATTATTTCTTATGCCACTCAATTCGTTTTTCATCATGTCTTCTGGCAAATGGCCAATACAAACTGAAGAACAAAAAAAGCAACATAGAAAGAAGCAGCAGCAGCAAGTGTAAGCGGGCGCAGGCAACATGCAAAAGGAAATTCCCAAAATGAAAAAAAAAAACGACAACCTAATTTTTCATTTCCAAGCACCACCTGTGTGTGAGGTCATTTCGCACATCGCCCTTAATTTGTATTGCTGTTGCATTTTTATATATTTGCATTAACATTTGCATTTGAATTTGTATTTGTATTTGTATTGGTGAAAATTTCCCTTCTGGCCTGGGGATGAACACCTGTGGCTTCCGCTTGACTACATGCAAAAATGTTATTTGGACCTTAGCTTAGTTGCAGTTCAGTGTTTGATCCTTCAACATGTTGCACTTGCCGTTAGTAGCAGAAGCAGCAAACTCTCATCGGTTCAGCTTTGGAAGCGGCTGCAACAACAACAAAAATTTCGTCACGGTTCGTCGACAGGCGGCCTGGTCGTATTTCACATACGCTTCCCAGGATAAAATCAAGCAAGCGAATCTGAAACAGGCCGCTCTGTGCCAAGTATATGAGGATTTTACAGGTATTTATAAGAGCTGCCCAGGTATAAATAACATTCTATATGGAATGCGTAGATTCTCTAGGCTTACTTTCCAAAGGAACTGGAAATAAAAATTGCGACTGGCCTGCTACAACTTACGTTTTTCTTTTTCTATATAATTTATGATATTTTCCCAAACTGCTTCACGCAGTAGCTGCTATACACTTAGAGAAAAGCAACTCTTCCTTGCATCAAAAAAAAAGGTATAAAACGAAAGCTTAAAGAACAAGAGAGAGGAATGCTTATAGTAGACAGAAGGAACTCATAAATTGTACACATTTTGATCAGTATCCCAATTGATTTAGCTCTCTTTTCTTTCCAACTATTTGAAGTTTCGATAAAGCTATATATATCAGTTGCAGATCAAGTTTCTTTCAAATATTCCACCCTCCATCGGCCCACTACACTTTTTCAACTAATATATATTATTTCTGACAAATTTTGTTTTTTTTTTTTTATATATATATCTTTAGATTTGCTTTTAAAGATTGAAAGCAGCTTACGTCTTGACTCTGAGGGTTTATCGCAGTTTTGTAAAATACTTTTTTATTTAGGCCAATATTTGTTAACGTTAAATTATTTCTTCTGCGTCGAAGCTAAACAAGTTGTTCGACTTATTAGTTTTTCATTCAACATGTTAAATTTCCTTTCAATATTTTATAGTCATAAACATATTTCAATAGTGTGTAAACGATTCTGATTACGAAAACAAAATAAAATGAACACAGATCAAACGTAAAGTAATTATGAAGAAAATATGTTTATTAAAAAAAAAAAAAAAAAAAAAAATTAATATTAATTATAATAATAGTAGATAAAGTTCTTTTTAAAACAGTTAAAATCTGAATCATATAGAAATTAAATTGAAAATATGAAAATAAAAAATATGTTTGTAATTTCAATTGAATTCAAAATGTTGAACAAGTTTTGCAATCATTTTTATTGCTTGAGGTTTATTTAATATATATAATTTTGCTTAACAGAACTTAACAGAACTTTATTATTATTTTTATTGTTTTAGTGAGTTTTTTGTTGTTGTTGTTGTTGTAGTTTCTCGTTCCCCTGAAATGCAACTAACATATCATTATTAAAGAAAAATATTATATACCATTTGATATTATTATTATTTCAATTATTCCATTACGCAGTATTTTTTGTATTTCCACTATCAACTGCTGAATTTAACACACACACACACACACATAAATATATATATATATATATATATATATAAATTATCCCCCTTCCCCTTCCACTTTGGATTTATTGCAGATTGTATAATGGCATCTTACAGTCAGTTCATATCATGCAAGGCATTTTCCGTGTTAATGTTGTTGTTGTTGTTCTTGTTGTTGCTATTGTTTTTCTTCCCATTTTCTCGTATTTTACACCTTTCAAGAAACATGGAAAAATATTCTGAATAGCTTCATAAAATGCCAGAACAAGATAAAGTACAAGATCCATTTCGTTGCATGTTTATAAGGAAAATTTATTCTATAAATTCTATCCATTAGAAAATGAACATGATGAAGCTGCTGTTGATGTTCATGATGATGGCATTTGCATCTCCTGCTTCATTGGAAGCATCTATTTCTATATAATATATATATATATATATATATATATATTTGGGTTTGGATAGAAAGAGGGGCCGGACAGTGTATTTTATTGCGTGTGTATATAAATATATATAAATATGAGCCTGGACTTTGCTCAATTGAAACAAGTGACGACGACAACGACGACGGAGACGATGTTGTTGTTGTTGTTGTTGTTGTTGTTGTTGATGATGTTGACGATGTCTCGAACTCGAGGTAAAGATACAAAGGCGCAATTGGCATCAGTTACAGCTGCACAATTCTGGATAAAATTAATGCATAGCCACATGCTGCACAACTGCATACACACAGCAGGAGGGAGGGTATGGTGTAATATTCATCTGTACGTGTGTGTGTGTGTGTGTGTGTGTGGGTGTGTGGGTGTGGGTGGCATGGGGTGTGCGAGAGGGCGTGTGTGTCTGTTGCAAAATTGAATTCACTTGAAACATTTCTGTTGTAGTCAATGCTTCAATGTGTGGGTGGCAGCAGTAGTAACTGCAAAAGCAGCAGCAAGAACAACAACAACAACAACAACAACAAGAAGCAATTGCGGCTGCATTTATATATTTCTTTTTTTTTTTACGTCTTGTCGAAAACTATAAGATGACAATGAAGATGAAGGTCACAACAGGGGGTACGTGGTATGATACAGTTAGAATAGGGCAAATGTTGCAAGCAACAATGACACCAACAAAGCCAACAAAAATAATAATAACTACAACAACAGCAATCATCACATCAACAATCACAATTAAAATTGATGTCAACAGCTAACATAGAGAAAGACATAAATAGAGGAAAAAGAGGAGAGAGAAAGAGAGAGACTTCATTTGATGCCCTTCAGTTATGACTGTGGCTGCCTCTCTCCTCTAGGAAACGCTCTTTTTTTTTTATTATTGTTGTCTTATTTTCTTCTGCTTATTGCTGTTTATTTGTTTATTTTTTCACAATAGTCTTTAGCGCTAACGCCCCTACACCCCCCTGCCACACTGCCACACAACCACACAACCACTAGTTTCAGCTCAGTTCGCAACTTGCCTCACAATTAGCAATTTGCATAAACAAACAAAATCCGATGGCCATAAATCATAGCGTCAAACTTTTAATATGCTCTTCTCTATACTTAAAACTAGAGTTCACTTAAATTAATTAAACTCTTTGTCTAATTGCATTTATGCCGCCTTACTGCCTCCTGCACTGTGGAAAGGAGTTGCAAATAGTCAAATTGACTCCAAGTACTCCAAGCAGTTTTCTTATAGATAATACAGGATTTGATAGCTTATAACTATCATATGGATACTTATTTTATATTAACCAAACTTGGTGCAATCTATATTTTTTTTATTTATTTATTTTTATTATTATTTTTATTATTATTTTTTTATTTTAATTACTTATATTTTTTTATTTTATTTTTTAATTTGTTTTGTTTATTTTTATTTTATTTTTGTTTATTTTATTTTTATTTTATTTTGTTTTTATTTATTTTTTTTATTTTTTTTTTTATTTCTTTTATTTTAATTTTTTTTTAATTTTATTTTTTGATTTTATTTTATTTTTATTTTAATTTTTTTTTTATTTTATTTTTATTGATTTTATTTTTATTTTTTTTTATTTTAATTTTAATTATTTATATATTTTTTTTTTTATTTTTAATTTGTTTTACTTATTTTTGTTTATTTTTTTATAAATTTTTTTTATTTATTTATTTTTATTTTTTATTTTAATTTTTTTTATTTGAAATTTATTTTTTGATTTTATTTTATTTTTTATTAATTTAATTTAATTTTAATTATTTATATATTATTTTATTTTTTAATTTGTTTTATTTACTTTTATTATATATATTTTTTTTTCTTCTATATATTACCAAATTAGTTTTTATATATTTTTAGTATTTATTTTTTTTTAGCAATGTTTGTTGTAGTTAGTTTCCCTTTTGGCCATTTACAGAGTATTCAAATGTGAATCACAATTGTGGGCACATTTTTTTGTTGCGTGTGTGAGTGTGTGTGTGTGTGTGTGTGTGTGTGTGTCTTATGACGGGGGCCTGCACTTAAATATTATAATCTTATGGTCTATATATAGAGAAACTCGTACCATATAATACAAGCTATATGTATATAAATATATATATATATATATATATATGTATATATATAGGTGTATATATAGATAAATACTTGTACTAATGCCATTGTCATACTGTATACGCCATTTTTATATTCACAGAAATGTCAATTGTATCGAATTTGCCTATGCGCATCTGCCTGGTTGGAGAAACTGGTAAAGATGCTGTCACAGTTAAGGCAGCCGAATCCTTTGACATTCCTGTCATTCAATCGGAAACTGGTCTGGATATTGGTAACAATGCGGAATGGCACACTATCTATGTGCTGCAGGATTTTGAGAATGATATATTTGAGGCTATACACAAGCAGAAGGAATGGTAAGTGATATTTACGACTATTTATAAATAAATATATAAATATATATGTATATGTATATGTATATGTGTATGTGTATGTGTATTTATATATATTATATATTGTCAACAAATATTGGATAAGACAGATGCTGCCACAAAAAACGAGACACCAGTTGAGCGTTGACAGTGACCAACAATTTGAAATTGAGATACACACGCGTATGTTGCCCTCGTTTCTTGCCTCCCAACAATCTACCAACAACCTCCCCCCCCCCAACATGTGCATTACCCCCCTTTGGCCAGCTCTCGTGTATCCTCTCAGCACCCTACCGTTAAACAGCGCCTGCTCTTAGAGACTTGTGGTAGTCGCTTGGGTATAGATTGACAGCGTCGCAAGAAAGAAAAAAAAAACAAGTGAAATAAAAAAGGAAAAAGAAAAACGAAACCTACCCAAATTTGCTACAAATTGTTGTCAAATTTGTGACTTGTGGCATAGTTCGCTACGCTTGATTAATTTACCCGCTGCGCAGTAATCGCAACATTCAAATCAAACAGCAATAACAACAATAACAGCAGCAGCAACATTAACAATAATAATAATAATGTTGTTGATGACAACAACTACCATAACACAACACTAAAGAACTGAAGAGAACATGCACAGGCTGCCTCATTAGTGATTAACAATAATAATTATTTTTTTTTTTTATTTATTTACGATCATATTCAAGGTTAAGAAATGCGTTTGTTTTGCCCGATCTTTATACAGTTATATACACATCTATATATATATATATATATTTGATATATATGATGATCTTGACTTGCATGGTACATGTTAAGTTCTTCCTTTACTTTACGCATTTCATGTTCAACATAATTTTTCTCTTTCTTCTTTCTTTCCATTTTGTTTTTTGTTAATGAAAATAAAATAACAATTAAAAAAAAACTATACAACACGAAAAAAAAATTAAAAACGGAAGTTCAGAGCATAAAAAACTTATTTGCAAAATAAAAAAAAAATATATTCATTTATGTTTTTAATTGTTTTTGTATTTTGTTGCTTTATTTGTTGAAATACCCTGTAAACAATTTTTATTATGAAAATTTTAAATTCAATTTTTAATTTAAATTTAAATTTTTCAAAAACAAACATTTTTTTATTTAATTTAAATTTTTTTTAATTGGTTAAAATTTGATTAAAACTTTTGTCGAAGACTTTGATGGCAAATCTTAGCCAAGACTTGATCCCCATAGGCGAATGCCTGTCAGTGTGTGTCTCTGCTATATTTTTGATGTGATTGTCCTTGTGGAGATAAACTAATTTTATTAAGACTATTTATATGATAAGATTTATAACTAAATATTCCTAAATAAGGACTATGCATACACTACAAAAAAAATAACCCTAATATACCAGAAAGTAAAGCCAGTTTAAAGAGAGAAAGGCAGTCTTGAAAGTTTCCTTTATGTTGTCCAAATTTTGTTTTTTTTTTTTAAATTTTTTTTTTTATCTTTACAAAGGAAGCAAATTACAGGATATCTATTAGTCATAACATTATTTTATTTTATACTATTTCTTTATTTACTTTTCCTTTAATGTTTTACTATGCACACATAAAAGTTTGTTTTTAGTTACGACTATAAATATATCCATGAAGATTATTTTTAATACAACACTCGACAATATGCAAAAAATACACAAAATTTATCATTTAGTTTAAAAATAATCTCAAATATATACTATTTATGTATATACAAACGATTTTGAGTCATTGATGTGTGTTATGTGTCAATTATGTATATAATAATCAAGTTTGACAACCACTGATAAACTTAATGCATGTAAACGGATAACGGATAACGGATAGAACGTTGCCAGACGACTGTCAAGCTAATTTTGTATGCAAAATATCTACTATATATATATATATATCTTAAAGAACTTTGATTGTTTTACTATCAATAGATATTTGACTTCAGTTATAGTTAAAGCCTTATTCAATATAAAAAAAAAATATAGTTGTTAACAAGAATTATATTTACAATCTGGCAAAGAAATTTTATGATGAGTATATTTAATTGACATTCTTTTTTAAGAATTATTTAAATTTAGTTAGAACACAAATTTGTTAAATTGTTATCTACAGAATTACTGTTACCAGGGAACTTTAGAGAGAGAGAGAGAGAGGGAGAGAGAAATAGAGATAAAGCGGTTAGAAGTATTGCCATATAAAGATAAAGAATCATACTGAAAGTTGAAGCATAATTTAAATTTATTATAAACAAAAGTGTATACAAATTGTATATACTCTATATGAATTTCAAGTATATTCTTTAGTTCTTACTTTTATATTTATATATATATATATATCACTTCATAAGAAATCTTGTAGACTTCTTATGAAATGTTATTAATTAAGAAGAGGGAAATTACTTTTGGATAAATTCCGTAAATGTTTTATCGAGAAATGTTTCGAGGTACTTGAGACAGTTCGAAAGATAAACCACTTAAACTTGCCACAAATTATGCCACAACAGAACTTTTGTTAAGCACGTATACACTATATATGTATATATATATATATAAACTGATTCATAGAAATTGGCCTGCATTGCTAAATGTTGTCGCTTCGATTGGGGCATTGCCTATTTTGGGGGCGCCTTCATTCATGGCGACAATGTGACAATAAAAACAACAAAAAAATAGAATGAAAATCGAATTGAAATTTTCCCTGACTAAAACAGATGACAATTTTTCCCATAAGGAATTTGTTAATTCTACAAAAATTTTCATATAATATTATTATTTATTTTTTATTTGGGTTTGTTTCGTTTTCTTTTATTGAGTACTTCCAATGAAATCGAAATAAATCGTGCGATAATTTTTTTTTTTTGTCTGTTGGTCAAATAGTTGTTGCCATACATAGGCGTAGGCAGTAGTGTTTAGTGAGAGAGAGAGAGGGGGTGCGTCATTTAAATACATATATATATATATATATATATTGCTGCAATAATCGTTTGGCGCCAAGTTTCTATAAAAAATGTCTTAAATATATATATATATAAATATAAATATATATATGTGGAACACACGATGTCAAAACGCGTAGAAAGTGTGAAAAGCGTCGCCAACAAGTCGGAAATTCTTGAAGAAAATCTTTAAAAAAGCGAGCAAGAAAAAAATTCAATCAAATTAAAAAATAAATGAAACAGAAAGAGAATATAATATATATATAAAAATATAGATATATATTTTATTATGCCTTCTCTTGATATATATATATATATAATTTATAAGTTTCAATATGGCAAATTAATTGTGGACGATGTTGGATGAATGCTTGAAGTGTGTGTATGAGTAGATGATTGTGGGTGGGGTGTGAGTAGGGGTATATTATGATTGTGGGGGGGGGGGTAGGGTGTAAGAGCGCGCACGCCGCTGTCATTGACTGCTCTATAGTTTTGACCCTCACAAAGTTCGAGTGGTTGTTTTGTATGCGTCTCTGTCTCCAGTTGTGGATATGAGTGTATGTATGTGTGTGTGTGTGTGTGTATGTGTGTGTTGTGTTGTGTTGTGTGTGGGGTTGTGCACCCAATGGTAACCATCAACAGCATATCGTAAAGCCCATTCGGAGGTCATCAAAAAAGAAAAAGAATAACATCAACAGAAAAACAAAAGATCAACTGCAGATCATCATTAACCATCCAACAGCTAACTTTATCAATATAATTATCAAGAACAACATGCTCATCATCTCATCATCATCATCATCATCATCATCATCAACATCAACATCAGCATCATTATGATCTTTTTTTTTTTATATGCAGATGCTGTGTACATGCGCTCGCTCGTGTCGCATTTTTGTGCTTTGACTAAGCGTTTTCATTTTTGGGTTTTCCTTGAATGAGTTTTAATTGTTCAAAATTTTTCTATAAGATTTTCTTTTTTTCTTTTTCTATGGAAATTTTTATTAAACTTTTGCCTTAATCTTGTGCTACAATTATTAAATATACAATATATATATACCTGTCGCGCATTTTGTCAACAGTTTTGTTAGGGGTTTTCTCTAACAATGTTTGTGTTGCCTATAGAACTCAATTGTATATGTGTGTGTTAGGCATTTGGCATTTTTGTTTGTATGCATGTGTGTGTGTGTGTGTGTGTGTGTATGTGTGCCATCAAGTGGCATATTTATTTCCACAATGCTTTCATTCCAACGCGTTCCTCCTTCTCAGTTGCTTCTACCATTTGCCCCGCTTGGCAATCGGCATATTTATTTTCTACAATCATTTTTCTCCCAAGCGAGAAACGCGCAGCATTTGTGTTTGTTTAGTTGCTGTTTGAATTATAAATATTAAAATTTTTTAAATATATTATAACAATATGTATATATACATACAATATATATATATATATATATATAAATATGTACAATAAATAAAACATCAATTACGTGCTTTTAAAACTAAAATTTTATATACAAAATTCAAATCTAAAAATTATTACAATTTCGCCTTCGTTTTATGGTGATAAATGACAACAAATTTGCACATGGAAAATTATAATTTGTGGTAAGAATTCTTCTAGTTGTGCTGTCTTCAAGAAGTGTTTATGATCTTACTATGTGAAAATTACTGTGAAAATTGTGAAAAATGTGAAAATGTCATTGAAATTGGGACAAATGCAGCATATTGTTGATTTGTTAAACATTTTTTAAAATCAATGAACAAAGGGCTAAAGATTATTTGTTGGCTTTAAATACAAAGTATAAAATCTATATTATATGTATGTATATAATATATATATATATATATATATATATATATATATATATGCTTAGTGAATGTGACTTCAAGTGCGACTTAAAATGTTTGCACCTAATAATAAAGAGTATCTGTTTTAGTTTTGTGTATTTATAAAATAGCTTAGCAAATTGTGTTTCAAAAGAATTTATTACTAAGTAAACTAACAGTTGACAGTTGCCAGTTGCCAGTTGCCAGTTGCCAGTTGCCATTTGCCGCATATGCCAGTTACCAGTTACCACTGACCAGTGGCGTAGAAGGGGGGGGGGGTGGATTACAAGTTTAAATTACTTGCCCAGTAAATTGAAACAATATTTTCTCTTATTTGTCACGTTTTTATGTACTATAATATACTCTTTTTTTTTTTACTATAAATATTGTTTTCTTAATAAAAAAACTGTTTTCAATTGAACAAATGAATCAAATGAATAAACAGTTGGTACAAATTTAATTTGACTCCCTTTAATATGATTTGTTTCTACTTATTTTTTTATAGTTTTTACTAGAATTAACTATTGTTTTATTCAATTAAAATTATTATATTATTTGATTATATTTATTATTTAATAATAATGGTTTATATTGCTTAATTTTGCAACTGTTTCTCTACAAATAAAAAACTGCAACATGAAACGTTTGAATCCATTCCCCCGAATGTATGAATAACTTAACTTAACCTTTCTTTAAAGCTCATTTATTCCATATACTTTGCACCTTAATATCCTTTTGCAACTGATATTATCTCATATTTAGAAAGATTAAAATTTATATTTAAGTTAAATTGTTGCTATCTTTTCCCCTTTCCGCCCACTCTACTCATTTATTCGAATCGAATGATCTCTTAAAATTCCCTTTGAATATGTTTTTGTGTTTTTCTTTTTTTATTTTTTTTTAAATTGTTTTCCAAAATGTTTCCTGGTAATTTTGTTGAATTGAATTTATATTATTGCTCATTGTTAGTCAACCATATTATGCCAGTGTAGCGTGTATCCTAGAGCTATACGCACACGCACATTCCTATGAATGAATAAATGAATGAATGAATGAATTACTGACTGACTGACAGACTGACAGACTGAATGAGTGAATGCATGTTATGTGTGTATATAAATTAATTTCAATATTGTTCGGCGTCTCATTTAAAATTATCATAAATACATTGTGCAGGCCATAGCCAGGAGAATGGTGTGTAGTTGTGGGTTGGTCGATTCGCGGACTGCTGAACTGATAGGTTGGTGGGTGGTGTGTATAGGTGAGGAGAGAGGGGAGGTATATTGTGGGCGGTAGGCCGCAAACAGTAACCGCCCACTTCCGTTCGATTGATTTGTTTATAAAAACTTCCGGTTTGTGGCCAGTTGGACGCTCTCACTCTATGCCACGCACACACGCATACACAGAGACGAGTGGCGAGATTAAGGAAGATCTGGCATATGCTAGCCTATATCTCCTAGCCATAATCATAAACAAAGGCCCTTAAAGAAAAAAAAAATAAAAACTGAATTGATGGAGGTGTGAGTAGCAGCAGTGTGAAATACAACAGCAGGAAGGAAGGAGGGGGGGGAGGGGATGAGTCGAGAATTGGATGCAGTTACTCAAAGTCAAAGTTCAGTTGGGAACGTCTTGTTTGTTTCTCTGATAATTGTTTACATGCCCAGCAATTGCCACCTGGTGTCGTCTCTGTGTTTTCATCTATATTATATATATATATATATATATATATATACATTTATATATAATATTTATTTATAATATATATGTATGTGTGCGTGTGTGCGTGTGTTTGTATATATGAAAAAAACGTCGCATCTCAAGTTGAGTTGTGCTGAACGGATTGTTAAGTTGCAGTCAGTCGCGGATGGCCTGTTCGCACGGCAAATTCTCTCTGATTGTCGTCCTCCTCATTGAAACGGTGAAAAACAGTGAAAACGGGCAAAACGGTAAACGGTAACGTTGAATCGGTTAATCGGTGAAGCTATTCTGGCGGCGCCAATAAACTGATTTTTAATAGTCGAGTGATTCGTTCAATTGGAATATGGCTGGAACAGTGCAATGGCCAAGGTCAATTGGGTCATTAAAAACCAAACATATCTCAATCACACATACATATATACATATACATATACATATACATATGCATAGGCATTGCCTTGCATAACTTAAAAGTGTGCCACATAAATATTTAATTGTATTTTCTCCTTCTTCTTTTTTTCCATATACTTAATCTCTCTTTATCTGCATTTGCATCTGCATCTCCTCCATTGGATGTATACCATTGAATTGGTACAGCATTTTGGGTCCACCCGCTTTGAAGTATGCGGCAGAAATGAAGCAGACCCTCGGCCAGAACACTCGCCCCATTTACAACTATGCAATGCGTGGCGTAGTCACTTGCTTCACTGGCATACGTAAAAAGGATGAGCTCGTAAGTGGATGCCAATCACTTCATTATTCGTTATACAATAAAATATAATTCAATTCCATATATATATTTCTTTTAATTATTTATTTATTGCTATATCCAAATTTTGTAGACAAAACTGGTAAATCTCATACACTCTATGGGAGGATGCATTAAAAAGGATCTAAATACAAGGACAACACATTTAATATGTAATCACAGTGGCGGAGAAAAGTATCAGTAAGTATTTTTAATAATGATTGTATAATATTATTCAGAATATTAATAATATTATTATTTCATTGTTCTAAGCTTAAGCTAAAGTTAATAATTTGACATTTCATTTTATTTTGTTTTCTTTCAATCATATAGCTAGGTCGTATACTGTTAAAGCTGCTTAAAGCTTAAAATAAATTTCAAATTTCAATTTCAAAGCATTTAAAAGCTTCTACATTTACATATTATTATTCACTCTTAACGTAACAATAAGAAAGATTTACATTCTCGACTTTTAAATCACATTAAAAATAAAAGGAAAAAACATTCTATATTAGCATATTTGAATACCAAAAGAAAGCATATTTTCAATCCTTGTATATACTTTAAATTCAAGCAAATTTCAAAGAGCTTTTCTATTGAGAGAAAAGTACGAAAAAGCTTTACTAAGACCAAGCAGCAATTATCGAATCAAACCAAAAGTTCATTAATGCTACTTTTATATTTATTTATTTATCTCTTCAGCCTATATAGAATGAATCTTATGCATCCTTTAATTAGTTGCTTTTTGTTATAGATACGCCAAAACATTTCGGCTAACAGTAGTGCGACCTGCTTGGGTATATGCCGCTTGGACAGAGCGTGACACAGTGGAATTTGAGGCCACACAGGACACATTCACGAAGACTCACAGTTTAAAAGCTTTTGAGGGACAAAAGATTTGTTTTTTTGGCTTTCCCGCTGAGGAGCATCAACATTTGGTCGATGTGTTGCTAGAAAATGGTGGAATTTGTGCCGAATTGGATGATCCTGAGTGTTCGCATGTCGTGAGTTCAAATAGTCATACATTTCTTTATCAATGTCAATGTTTGGCATCTATTATATATATATATATATATATATATATATATATAGCTTGTAGTTGCATGCAGCTCATTTTGCATTTGGTTTCGTTATTGTTTCGTTTTTGTGTGTCTTATGGCTCATTCTCATGTATATATCTTACAGGTGATGCCCAATGCGGGCGCTGTCCTTACAAGCTCTAGCAATAGCCCTACTAGCACTGATACTACTAACCACAGCACTAACACAAAATCCCAAATAAATACCAATAGCAGCGCCGTCCAGCACGTACCAGAAAATCAATCAGACTGTCTATGGAAAGACTCCAATCAATGCCCAATACAACACCAACAAGAACACCAACAACAACAGCAGCAGCAACAGCAAGGAAATGAACAAGAACAAGAAGCAGCACAAGATCCACAAGGAAAACAAGAACTACAAGATCCACAAGGAAAACAAGAACCACAGGTGAATCAAGAACCACAAGCACCTCAAGAGAAAGACGAACCACAAGAAACTCAAGAGACAGAAGAGCAGCAAGAACTGCCAGAACCGATTGACATGGAGATGGAAGTTGATCAAGAGAATCAGGACGATGATTTGGATATACATTTTGATGAACGCCTATATGTTGAACCGGGTATTCTGCAACAGCAAGAGGATTTACCACTGCCTGATTACGCGGAGGCCAATGACGATGAAGTGCAAGCCAGTACACCGAAAAGCATTAAAAACCAGAATGCAGAAATATCAATAATAACCATTGATAGCCAGTCCTCAAACGATAGCGTACAGATCGTAGACGTTATCTCGCCCATATTAAAAATACCTGAAGCTAATCCATTACTGGCGGATGATACATCGAATACTGATGTTAAAAAGCCTTTAAAACGTAAGATTGATGATGATACGGAGTGTCAACCTGAGAAAAAAAGAAAGATTACACGCACTGGCTCCATATCACGTACCATTAAGCGCTCCATGAGCTTTGTAGCCGATCGTACCCCAATTATAAAAAGTTTACGCACACGACGTAGCTCCATTGCTGTTGAGGACACATCCAAATTTGGCAATAGCACATTGGAGGCAAATGATTCTGTGTCTACCACACCAAGTACCTCAATGCGAAAACCAGTTAAAGATAAAATTCGTAGCATTTGTGACCGCATCACACGCAGTAGCAGTCGCCGCGAAAGTACACCAGAAAGCAGTCAATTGGATAGTGGATTTAAGACACCAAAGGCGCCAGTGCCACGTTTTGCTGGGGCTACCAATATGCCGGCAGCAGCAAAACGTTTATTAGGTCCATTTAATGTAGTTGGCGGTGCAACTGGTGGAATAATGGGTGGTACAGGAGGTGCAGCGTGTGGATTTGGTAATTATGGTGGTGGTATCAATGGCAGTGGTATTAGTACAGGCACCTCTTTCATGTTTCCAAATACCAACAACAACAACAACAACAATAATAATAATAATTCAACTATCTATCCTAATGATACTACCTCAACATTTGACTTTTCTACTGCTGCGGCTGCTGCTGCTTCCTCAATGTTCTCAATGCAAACATTCTCAAATTTAACGGAAACATCAACACTGCCATCGACATCAAAAGCAGCTGCAATAGCAAGAGCAGCATCAGCCAAATTATCATCATCAATTGCTGTAAATAATACTGTAAAAGTCATTGACAAGCTGACAACGTCGACATGTTCATCAACATTTTCTGCAGATGATCCTGTGGCTATGGTACTTACATACATGGATATTTAAAACTCATCTACACTTCTTCACTTTGAAACGGCAAAAAAAAATAATAGAGCAAATTTTTTTTCCTTCCATCGGCTTCCCACTCTTCCCCAAGCAAATTTACTTTTTACTTGCATTTTCGGATTTGAAGTCTTTTTTCTTTTTTGGTTAGAAGGAAATATGGCAATATTTTTCATATCATTTCAATAATGCGCTCCTCTCTTCTCAATTGTTCGCTTTCATTTTATGCAACATGCGAGGGTTGCCATTAATTTTTTTCTGTTTTTGTTTCTATTACGGAAAACAAAGCAAAAACAGAACAAACTTCGATATTATTTTTATGATTTTTCTTGTTGTCTTTTGCTTTTAATATTTGTTTTCATGTTTGTTTTTGTTATTGTTTTTGGAAATTTTTACAACATTTTTTCAGTTTGCTGCGGATTTGTTATGTTTTTGATTTTTACAGGTCCTTAAGGTCCTTCACTAAGTAAATTAATTTGTAACTAAATGTTTATATGTTTTTTCTAATGGTTTTCGTTGTAGCTTAAGCTAATTTTCATACTGACTTTCATTTATCAATTAATACTTTTTTTTTTTTGGTTGCGGTGTTTCATTAACTTCATCCACTTTCATCACTTTTTAGCATAAATTACTATAAATTTTTTTTATGCCAAATATTTATATAGTACTACCTATTCTTCCTCTTATTCAAGAGCACACGCACATATCTAATACCAAAATTAGAAGCAGCACAATAAATAGTTAAAAAGTTTTATTTATTTTTCCAAAACAAATGGCAGCACACGTTTCGCTTGAATAAATGTTTAAAAAAATATATTAATAACAACAACAACTACAAACACAACACTAAAAAACATGTTAATAATATTCATTATTATTTTTATAATAATAATAATAACCAACACTCCAATGAATAGTTTGTCTCGAAGCGTTTCAAGAGTTTTGTTTTTCTTTAAAAAAAAAAAAAAAAAACTAAATATTTGCACAAATGTTTTATTGAAGGAATTTCATATTATATTATTATTTTAGTTTTTTGTGTTTTGCGCACTTTGTTTTCGTTTATTTAATATAATTTATTTTTTTTTTTTTTATTTTTATTTAAAATTTAAAATTTTTTGCTTGAGATTTTTTTATGCCGTTTCAAAGTGTTTGCCAAAAGAGATTAAAAATGTTTTGTTTGGCCAAAACCAAATGAGTGTTCAAATCTAAATTCCTTTTTATTATAATATATATATATATATATATATTAAATGTATATATATATTTTTATAGGATTTATTGTGCTGCTGATGCGTTGTGAACTGTACAATAGATTTTAATTAGTATAGACGCTTCATTTCTCAATATTTAAATTGAATGAAACAAAACAAAAATTAAATTCATTTTGGCATCAAACAAAACATTTTTATAATATATGCACAATTTATTAATTTAATAAAATTTAATTTATTTTATATTTATTTTATATTATATATAATATATCATTAGGTCGTTGACGAGCACACGACATTATCGAAACCGGAGCCCAAAAATCATAACTCACACATTTTAAAATCAGATTGGTTCTGGTATACCATACAGAATGGGTATGCCAATGAAATGGATTATCTATTTGGTGATGTAAGTAGTGTATGCTGCTTTCCATACATCGGTTTACATTTAAATAATAATCTCTATTTTATTAATTTGAATAGTATTTGGATAGCATTACGAATACGCCCAATAGCGAACGTCGTGATTCGTTACCAATCAGTTTTAATAAACGCAAGCGGAAGCGTTTTTCACAGCGCATTTTATTGGAGGAAACATCATCGGGCTCGGGCAAGCGACGCTCATCCGTATCTGATGCTGGTTTATTGTCCCTTTCGAGTAGTTTCTTTGACTCAACCGTTACTCCGGATAAACCGGAAAATAAGCTATTACATGCTGAGCCTGAAGCTGGCGAAGCCACACCCATTGTAAAGAAATCAATGCGTTATAATCATTTTATGGATTTCTTTACCACAGAATCGAATTATGTTGGCATTTTGGATACAATACAGAATGTACGTAGCTCTTACTAATTACAATTTACAATTTCTACTAAAAGCAATTAGTTACTCATTTTATTATTTATTTATAGCTCTTCAAGAATAAGCTTGAAGAATTGGCCGAGACAAATGATTCACTTTTAAATAAATCAGAAATAAAATCAATTTTCGGCAATTTTCTACCTATACATGAGGTACATCAGAGAATGTTGGAGCATTTGCGTAATCTGCAGGCGAATTGGCGTGAGGATTGCCTAATTGGGGATATTATAATACAGCATCGAGATGATCTTATTAAAGCGTATCCACCATATGTTAACTTCTTTGAAAAAATGAGGGAACAGCTGCTGTATTGTGATCGTGAATATCCGCGCTTCCATGCCTTCCTTAAGATCAATCAAATGAAGCCTGAATGTGGTCGGCAATCTTTACAGGATCTAATGATACGACCAGTGCAGCGTTTGCCAAGCATAAGTCTCTTACTCGGTGATATACTGAAGCATACAAGCGCCAGCAATGTAGATCATGCCTGTCTTGAGGAGGCACTTAAATCCATTAAACAAGTAACGCTTTTTATTAACGAGGATAAACGTCGTACAGAATCACGCATGGCCATATTTGATATATTCAATGATATTGATGGTTGTCCACCTCATTTGGTTAGCTCAAATCGTAGTTTTATATCAAAATGTGAGGTTAACGAACTGTCCGATTCACTAAGTGGACGTGGTGACAGCTTAGTTTTATATTTGTTTTCCGATTCCATTGAGCTATGCAAACGACGTTCGCGTGGCTTTAACACCGTTAAATCACCCGGCACAGCCAAGACGCACAAACACATTAAACTGATATCGTTAAATACAATACGTTTTGTCATTGATATAACAAATAGTCCGCGTGCATTTGCCTTGATACAGCGTGGCGATTTTGACAAGCTCTACACCTTCAGTATCATCGATGAAGTGACGGATAAGCTGGTCTATCTTAAAAAATTATGCATGCAAATTTCTGCCCATACTTGTCGCACAGATGCGGTTAGTAACTAATTAATTGTTATGGTTTTGAGTATATTTAATAAGTAATGGTGTATATTCTCAATTCTTGCAGGACAAAATGCTACTGAGTCGCACATCACAGGAACTGGAAGTGGATATCAGTGATGTAAATATTAGCACACTAAGTAAGGCCTTCAAATTGGCCGCTAAGACCCGTCTAAAGGTGAGTTGAGACTGAGATTTATTAAGACGGCTTACTTATTTCTCTGTTTTATCAGGTTGGGCGTGCATTTTCATTTAACAAAACTCCTAATAAACTAAAACGTGCAGTATCCACTATGATGACATCACCATTTGGCAGTACCAACTCACTGACGCCTGCCTCACTGACGCCCGCTTCACAGCTGGCCCAGATGCGTTTGGCCAGTTGTGCAAACATAAACGTAAATTTATATATATATATATATGTTTGATAATAGAAACATTTATTAAACAAATATTTTGTATAACAGGAAGTATCTGATGAGGATAGTACCAGACTGCGTAGCAGTTCACCATCATCGCAATCTGAAATGTTGGTGGCACCGCCACTATCTGTGCAACCAACACGCAAAAATAAGTCAGTTGTGGGTCGGATCTAGCCATAGATGCTTAGATCTCATCGTTAATGCTCAATGCTTAACTCCAATATGTGTATTCCATATAAAAATGAAGGGTTTTCAAGAGAGAACAAGCAAACAACTCAGCAAAAACAAAAAAAATTAATTATAAATTTTCGTTTAGGAATTTAACTAACTCGCAAAAAAAAAATTGTTATATAATTTCATCGATTAAATCATGTTAGCATACTCTCCCCATTATCATATCATTATCTCGACTCACGTCCAATTGGTTTTTAGATAATAAGCTTAGAATTATCTGAGTAATTATTATTTTTTTTTTTTATTTTACATTAAGTTATACGCAAATGTTGAAGCGTTTGCGTTACTTTCTTATGTCAAGTTTTCTACTATTAATTGTAAATAGTTCTTTATAACTCCCCTCTATTTTATGTATTCGTAATGTAGTGTAACTAATTGTATTAGTGACTTGAAATCGCATTCAGATGTCGATCGTTCGATCGCTTTGCCTCGAATCGGATCGATTTGATTTCATTTTCGTTCGGCTTTGGTCGCTACAATGTAAAATCTGTGAATGTTTACTGAGTAAATTTTTGCTATTCTACTTTTTTTTTTTTTGTATTTTATATGTAAGCATATAAATAATGCATAATGTAAGCATAATGTTCACTGAATATGAATATACATTATATATATTTATATTTTTATGTAACAAATAATGTTAAATATATTTTATATCGTTTGATAAGCGGCTTTCTGTACAGCCGTCTAATTGTTAGGAAACAGAGCATTGACATATAATTCAATGTTGTAACTTATATGTATTAATATATATGAACATGATATAAAACTTTAAATTACTGTCTTTTTACTTGTATATTGTAATTTGCAATTAAAATGTCACTCATATTATTATTACGATTTCCAGTTCGGTTATGGTTAATTTCTCTAAAAAAAAACTAAAGGATTTCAAGTATAATTTTACGTTGTCCTTGAGTGTCTCTAGAAAAGATCGTACAATAGTATGTTTTAGGTTGAAGGACATTCAAAACAAACTCATCTTATGCATATCAAATAAGCTCTTCGCCTTGCTTTCATACAACTAAATGAATATCAACTAGAAGAATGCTACAGTCTTGTGCTGGTTTCTATTCGTCTTGTACTTAGCTGCCGAGGCTCCGTATTTCGACAATATTTTAATCAGACAATTGTTCTAACCACCTTTTTCTGTTGGGTTTGTGCAAAAACGAGAACTATGTATCATGTGGAAATAATTATACGAGACCTTAAGTCCGAGTCGATCTAGCGGCGTCCGTCGGTCAGAATTAATACTTGTTTCTTTGAAACTCTTAGAAGTAAAACAAATTTGTAGTGTAGATTCCTTATTATTTTTAACTGATTCAATAAACACCAAATATATTCATCAAACGTTATCACATGGTGCCAAATGATTCTTGTTGTGCTTTAGTCTGTTATATCCA
Source organism: Zygothrica quintamaculata (assembly GCA_037044455.1). Taxonomy (NCBI): domain Eukaryota; kingdom Metazoa; phylum Arthropoda; class Insecta; order Diptera; family Drosophilidae; genus Zygothrica; species Zygothrica quintamaculata. The sequence continues at coordinate 8,389 of JBAMBS010002344.1, read as the reverse complement.
AAGCTTTAGTTGTTCTAGGTGACCATGTGGACGGATAGTATTCTTAGCCTGTTATCCAGATGTTGACTTTAGGATTAAAATGTAAACAATAAGTTTATGGTAATGGCTCATGTCGACACAATATCAATATGAAATATGAAATTTACTAGACTAGCAATAAAAAATAGTTTGTTTTAGGTTTTTAGTCGCTTTTATCATTATTTATTTATTTTTATTAAAGTTTCCTGAATTTGATGGAATTTCAATCAAACAATTTGGGCCCAATATCAATTTCAAATACTACAAGTACAAAGTGTACTACGCCAGTCTCATTTTATGCTGTACATACCAATCTGTGTAAATATTAACTAACTAACATCCGTTATAGACTATATACAGATCTAACTCCCGAACTGATTTTGGTCATAGCATCCGAGTGCAGTTGGTATTGCAGACTGTGCGATTGTAAGTGTAGCAATGTTTTCAGCTTGAATCCAATCTCTAATATGGCCAGCTCATTTGTGCCATTGGCGGTCCAAACAGCTGATTGTATTGAACGCTCGCATAAGTTATAGAAATGATAATAATTTATGACCTATATGAATTGAATAACTTACAAATCTTATTACTTTTGGCACGTATATTTACTACAGCGCCACAGATCTCACTTGCGTAGTCAAATGATTCGCCGACCATCATGAGCAGTATGTCTAGCCAAGTGCGATCGAGCACATCCTTTGAGCTCTTGGCAACCGTGAATAACCAGCGACCGCCTTTAATGTTTGCTTCGTCCTCCCACATGGGTCTATTATATACATATATAATATATAGCTGAAGTTTTGTATAATTTAAAGTCAATTTACTTACTGTATACCCTGCTTGAACATGTAATAATCGCTGCCAATTTTAAGTTCTGATGGTGTCTTTATGGTATTGTATAGGCTTAAGAGAAAATTAAAAGAAAAGAAGATAGGAGAAAATTAAGTTATAATCGCTTGTTTAAGTATTCACTTTAAATGGAACCAATTACCCCCAGAACGTTTCGATGCAGTCGATTTGTGTTATTTCATTCAGCATATCCTTCCAGTGCTTGGTGCGATCATTTTCAAGATACCACAATGTCCAGATATGTTCTAGTGGATGTTTATAAACGATTTTATAGGTTTGTTCGTTTTGCTCCTCTGTTACACTCTCTAGCTCCTTTTCCTGTTCCTTTTGCAGTTCCTGCTTATCATTATAAACAGACTGCTCCAAGCGACTCTGTAGAAATTTATTTGGCTCTAAGACCAATGGCTCAAAACTCTGCATTTTGGCGCTGGCCATTATTAGGATACTAGTTTTTTTATTATATTAATATTAATTATTTTAATTAAAATAAATATTACACTTATTGAACCTTCTTAAAGAGCTGCAAATAATCCACGATGTGTATGTGAGCGTTGAGCGCGTTTGCCGGAATATTGCGGAAAAATACCGAAAAGTTTGGAGCGAAACGTAACGTGCCGAAACAATGAATTCTAACAATCGAATGACAAGGAGACAGAATGAAAAGTTATGAAATTTTTACCTAGGCTAACACGACCAAATATAAAAATAAATATGAACAAGTTTATATACCAGTGTATGTATATAAAAAACACATTTGGTATATATGGCTATAATATTGAGTATATCTTCAATTATTTCTTAACTCATCAAATAACATTTAATTTAGATTTTTTTCTAATTAGCTCTTCTAATAAAATATAACCTATTATTATGAGTATTATATATTATTTTAAATACAAATTTCACAATTGCAATATGACCATATATATATATAATATTTAAATTACATAATTTATGCTAACTTATTTCCTGAACCTAATAAATTGGGTATATAAGCAGCAGGTGAAGCGATAAAGTGTATACAAAGGAGCTGTTAGAAATAACTCACTTTCTAAGCTAAAAGTCTCTATTAAAAATATGTCATACTCTATAGCTATGAATATACATATGTTTATAATGTAAATCGGGCTTAATGTATATTTAAATCTATTTCTTCTAATAATAATATATATTTACTTTAAAGTCTTATCGATTTAAAGAACTTTGTTGTGTTTATTTATAAATTGAGTGCGGCAAAATACATTTTATTATAGACAAAAACCACATCTTTCACCCCAAACAATTTACATTTTCATAATTTAAAAGGTCTAGTGTGCAAATTAATTACAGGCTAACCAATTACCTTCCCCTTGCTTAGTAAATGTTAGGTCTAAACCTGTACCAGAAGAATTTAGTCCAAGCATTGGGCGACCTTCTGCAGTTACTCCCTTATTAGACGATTTTATAGATGAGCTGAAGATTGTTGTATCGAAACAAATTATTGCGCCTATGTGGATATTTGCGTGTAAAATTTGGAAGCTGACTTTTTTTTAAATTTACAACCAATCCAGCCGGTACAACGATAGACTGGAGCAACACAGAAACCGATTAGCTATGGGGCTAACCATAAACCGAAACCTCCAGAGATGTCTTAGATTATATTAACCTGTGTTATGGTTATCGTTTTAATCCGTCTGGGTTAGCATGTGAGGCAATGTGTAGAATTTAGACAATCAAGGTTATAAAGGGGTTCCTGGAATTCCGTTTAATTTAAACCATATACTTTTCAAACCATTATTTTTCTTCTAGGAAAAGCTAAGGCAGGAGCAGCTATAGCTTCTTGCAGATCACGAAGAAAACCAGCAGCGGCAGGAATTCCGCTAACTCGGGAATTTCTTCAGCTTGTAGCAGAAAAGCGCTTTCTTCGCTCATGATGGATGAAGTCCCGCAATCCTTTGGACAAAGTGGAGTGGAACAGAGCACAAAGAGAGTTACTACGTGCTCTGGTAGACCACAAGACAAAATGGTTCGCGGAGAAATTAGTATTAACTGGGGTCACGAAGGATACGACACATTTCTTTTGTAAAATGACACGAGGCATCAATATAAGTTGCACCAGGAAGGTTGCATTACGCAATGTTAATGGCTCATGGTGTTGCATGTCACCTCGCGGACCGTTTTCAACCATTTTAGCTTGCCAGTACACGACACTTCGAAAAAACGCTTGACATGATTGAAAAACCGCTGCAAATGGACCTGTCCATCATTCCCTTTACAGCTTCTAAGGTAGTCGAAGTTATAAGGAGACAGAAAGGAAGCAAAGCACCAAGCCATGCCACCATCTGCAATTTCATCATCCGTCAACCGATCCACTACATAACGTTAGCTTTTAACGATATTGTGAAGTTGCAATGCTTTCCTATACAGTGGAATCTCGGAATTGTCTACATGATTCACAAATCTGGCAAGCCGATAAGGGACCCAACGTCCTACCGGCCGATGTGTCTCCTCCCTTCTTTATCGAATGTAAACACTTTCTGCTTCTAACTGCTTACAGTTAGGATTGTTAGGACTGTGAAGTCTCAGGGTATCATCCTGGACCACCAGTTCGGGTTTCGGGCTGGTTACGGCAATTGTCAAGCAACTCCATCGGATCATCGATCAAATACTGGTTGCATTCGACAGTAGGGAATACTGCACACACGCCTCTTCCTGGACATCAGAGAGTCGTTTGATTGCATTTGGGACACTCACCTGCAGGCCAAACTTAAAACCACGCCGGAAGTGCCAACTATTATTACGCTCCTATTTGGAAAACAGGAGGTTTGTCTTGGGATACCATTCCGCACTTTCGGGGACATATGAAGTGGCAGCTGGTGTACCGCAGGGGTCCGCTGCTGTACTGCATATACTCACACTACATGCTACGGCCATATGTTCGCTCTTTGGAAACATACATGGTTGCCACCTTCGCAAATAATGTCTGTGTCACATATAGGTCGTCCTGCGAGTATGAAGCAGCTGACGGCAGCCAACAGTACGCCGCAAAATTTACTCAGTGGCCAAAACGCTTGAACATAAGCATCAATAATGGAAGGTGTATCAATGCTTGTTACACACTGCGACGGGCTTTTTGGCAGAATAGTAGAAAGCAAGGCTATAAAGGGGTTTCCGGTACCCCGTATACCTTAAATAAACAAGAAGAAGTCTGTAGTCGAAGTGTACCCGACTGACGAGAGCCCCTTTGCCTACATATACAGCCATACACACACATACTCATACATACACACAGTTCTGCACGTACTTAGCCATTGCGCGCACCTTTTAGCCCCCCACGCTCTATATCGCGGTACTTAATGTTGTATAACTTCCGTGTTTATTGTTCAATTTTAACGAAATTCACAAAGTAGATGAAAAATGGTCTACTCAATATGTGTGCGAAAAATAAATTTGATCGGTTAAAAATTGTACCTTATAATCGATTTTTTCAAATTGCGGTGGTCAGGGGAGGAAATTCGAAAATCTAAAACAAACTCGTATAGCGTACGAACATAACAAATCTACGTTCCAAATTTCGTTGCTCTACCTCTTATTTTGCGCGCACTACTATACCCCCCCCCCCACCGTCGGGCCCATAACGCCACATTTGATGATGTATACCTTCCGAGATTTTTGATCAATCCTACCCAAATTCTCAACATGGATCAAGAGTGGTCTAGTTATGATGTGTGCCAAAAATAAATTTGATCGGTTGAAAATTGTGCTTAATAATCGTTTTTTTCGAATTGCGGGAGTCAGGGGAGGAAATTGAAAAATCAAAAACAAACTTGTATAGCGTACGATAATAACAAATCTAGGTTTAAAATTTGGTTGTTCTAGCTCTTATAGTTTCTGAGAAACAGGCGTTCATACAGACGAACGGACGGACAGACGGACGGACGGACAGACGGACAGACGGACGGACGGACAGACGGACGTACGGACGGACGGACGGACAGACGGACATGGCTAGATCGACTCGTCTTGTCGTCCTGATCAAGAATATATATACTTTATGGGGTCTCCGATGATTATTTCTATGTGTTACATACTTTTGGATTTTGCACAAATCCATTAGCTCCGCTTTGCTTCTTTTTCACAAAAAGGCAAAGGGGCTAATGAACAAGTAAGAAGTCTGTAGTCGAGTGTACCCGACTACGAGAGCCCCTTTGCCTACATATACAGCCATAGACACACATACTCATACATACACACAGTTCTGCACGTACTTAGCCATTGAGCGCACCTTTTAGCCCCACACGCTCTATAGCGCGGTACCTAATGTTGTATAATTTCCGTGTTTATTGTTCAATTCTAACGAAATTCACAAAGTAGATGAAAAATGGTCTACTTTAAATGTGTGCGAAAAATTTGATCGGTTAAAAATTGTACCTTATAATCGATTTTTTCAAATTGCGCGGGTCAGGGGAGGAAATTCGAAAATCTAAAACAAACTCGTATAGCGTTCGAACATAACAAATCTACGTTCCAAATTTCGTTGCTCTACCTCTTATTTTGCGCGCACTACTATACCCCCCCCCCCCACCGGGCCCATAACGCCACTTTTGATGATGTATACCTTCCGAGATTTTTGATCAATCTTACCCAGATTCACAACATGGATCAAGAGTGGTCTAGTTATGATGTGTGCCAAAAATAAATTTGATCGGTTGAAAATTGTGCTTAATAATCGTTTTTTTCGAATTGCGGGAGTCAGGGGAGGAAATTGAAAAATCAAAAACAAACTTGTATAGCGTACGATAATAACAAATCTAGGTTTAAAATTTGGTTGTTCTAGCTCTTATAGTTTCTGAGAAACAGACGTTCATACAGACGGACGGACGGACAGACGGACAGACGGACGGACGGACACACGGACATGGCGAGATCGACTCATCTTGTCGTCCTGATAAGAATATATATACTTTATTGGGTCTCCGATGATTATTTCTATGTGTTACATACTTTTGGATTTTGCACAAATCCATTGGCTCCGCTTTGCTTCTTTCTCACAAAAAGGCAAAGGGGCTAATGAACAAGTAAGAAGTCTGTAGTCGAGTGTACCCGACAACGAGAGCCCCTTTGCCTACATATACAGCCACACATACTCATACATACACACAGTTCTGCACGTATTTAGCCATTGCGCGCACCGTTTAGCCCCCCACGCTCTATAGCGCGGTACCTAATGTTGTATAACTTCCGATAAGGGACCCAACGTCCTACCGGCCGATGTGTCTCCTTCCTTCTTTATCGAATGTAAGCACTTTCTGCTTCTAGCTGCTTACAGTTAGGATTGTTAGGACCGTGAAGTCTCAGGGTATCATCCTGGATCACCAGTTCGGGTTTCGGGCTGGTTACGGCAATTTCAAGCAACTCCATCGGATCATCGATCAAATACTGGTTGCATTCGACAGTAGGGAATACTGCAACACGCTCTTCCTGGACATCAGAGAGTCGTTTGATTGCGTTTGGGACACTCACCTGCAGGCCAAACTAAAAACCACGCTGGAAGTGCCAACTATTATTACGCTCCTATTTGGAAAACAGGAGGTTTGTCTTGCGATACCATTCCGCGCTTTCGGGGACATATGAAGTGGCAGCTGGTGTACCGCAGGGGTTCGCTGCTGTACTGCATATACTCACACTACATGCTACAGCCAGATGTTCGCTCTTTGGAAACATACATGGTTGCCACCTTCGCAAATGATGTCTGTGTCACATATAGGTCGTCCTGCGAGTATGAAGCAGCTGACGGCAGCCAACAGTACGCCGCAAAATTTACTCAGTGGCCAAAACGCTTGAACATAAGCATCAATAATGGAAGGTGTATCAATGCTTGTTACACACTGCGACGGGCTTTTTGGCAGAATAGTAGAAAGCAAGGCTATAAAGGGGTTACCGGTACCCCGTATACCTTAAATAAACAAGAAGAAGTCTGTAGTCGAGTGTACCCGACTACGAGAGCCCCTTTGCCTACATATACAGCCATACACACACATACTCATACATACATACAGTTCTGCACGTACTTAGCCATTGAGCGCATCTTTTAGCCCCCCACGCTCTATATCGCGGTACTTAATGTTGTATAACTTCCGTGTTTATTGTTCAATTTTAACGAAATTCACAAAGTAGATGAAGAATGGTCTACTCAATATGTGTGCGAAAAATAAATTTGATCGGTTAAAAATTGTACCTTATAATCGATTTTTTCAAATTGCGGGGGTCAGGGGAGGAAATTCGAAAATCTAAAACAAACTCGTATAGCGTACGAACATAAAAAATCTACGTTCCAAATTTCGTTGCTCTACCTCTTATTTTGCGCGCACTACTATACCCCCACCCCCACCGGGCCCATAACGCCACTTTTGATGATGTATACCTTCCGAGATTTTTGATCAATCTTACCCAGATTCACAACATGGATCAAGAGCGGTCTAATTATGATGTGTGCCAAAAATTAATTTGATCGGTTGAAAATTGTGCTTAATAATCGTTTTTTTCGAATTGTGTTGGTCAGGGGAGGAAATTGAAAAATCAAAAACAAACTTGTATAGCGTACGATAATAACAAATCTAGGTTTAAAATTTGGTTGTTCTAGCTCTTATAGTTTCTGAGAAACAGACGTTCATACAGACGGACAGACGGACGGACGGACAGACGGACAGACGGACGGACGGACAGACGGACGGACGGACAGACGGGCGGACGGACATGGTGAGATCGACTAGTCTTGTCGTCCTGACCAAGAATATATATACTTTATGGGGTCTCCGATGATTATTTCTATGTGTTACATACTTTTGGATTTTGCACAAATCCATTAGCTCCGCTTTGCTTCTTTCTCACAAATGGGCAAAGGGGCTAATGAACAAGTAAGAAGTCTGTAGTCGTGTGTACCCGACTACGAGAGCCCCTTTGCCTACATATACAGCCACACATACTCATACATACACACAGTTCTGCACGTACTTAGCCATTGAGCGCACCTTTTAGCCCCACACGCTCTATAGCGCGGTGATGAAGAATGGTCTACTCAATATGTGTGCGAAAAATAAATTTTATCGGTTAAAAATTGTACCTTATAATCGATTTTTTTGAATTGCGTAGGTCAGGGGAGGAAGTTCGAAAATCTAAAACAAACTCGTATAGCGTACGAGCATAACAAATCTACGTTCCAAATTTCGTTGCTCTACCTCTTATTTTGCGCGCACTACTATACCCCCCCCCCCCCACACCAAGCCCATAACACCACTTTTGATGATGTACACCTTCCGAGATTTTTGATCAATCTTACCCAGATTCACAACATGGATCAAGAGTGGTCTAGTTATGATGTGTGCCAAAAATAAATTTGATCGGTTGAAAATTGTGCTTAATAATCGTTTTTTTTCGAATTGCGGTGGTCAGGGGAGGAAATTGAAAAATCAAAAACAAACTTGTATAGCGTACGATAATAACAAATCTAGGTTTAAAATTTGGTTGTTCTAGCTCTTATAGT
>JBAMBS010002343.1:0-21764 GCA_037044455.1 Zygothrica quintamaculata | reverse complement strand
CTATTAGAAATGCCATAAAGTAACAGTTTCTTTGTTTATAAAAGATTTGCATTTTACAGTTAAAACTTATTTTCTAAGAGTTTTTCCTTTTTTTTTTTTGTATATAGTACTTTCTAATTCGTTCGCATTGCTTTATTAAGGGTTGCGACATCGGAATAATCTCAATTCAATTCCCCTACATACACGCTTGTAATACTTCGATGAAAACTTTTTTTGTATTTACATACAAATGCAGGTCTAAAGTAAACAATTTTAGTTTCAATTTTAAAACTAAAAACAAAAATAAGTTTGAAAAGAAATTTGAGTCAATATTATTGTTATCGCTGTTATGGTATTTCACCTGCAATACTGAAACGATGTTTTAAAGTCCAAGTATTATTCTGATCATAAAATGATAGGGTGAAATGAAACAGAAGAACAAAATTCAAATACCAATGAAATAACAAAGATTTGAAATAAAGTCAATAATAATAAGTAAATAATGTTAAAATAATTATTTTTAAAATCATCAGACCTAAAGAATTAGGCACTCGGCCGAAATTAAATGATTTCCATTTTTTAGAGTTTGCTTAAATATAAAACAGGAGTTTAGTCATCAATAGAATGTTCATATTGTATTCCGATCTATAATAACTAGATATACATTACTTTAATAAATTTTGTGTTTGTATAACATGATTTCGTCATTTAAAATAAAATTGATATGTCTAAGAGCTATTATCCATTGTTTTAAATATCATTAAATTATATTGGGTATCATATCTTGGAGTAATTAACTTGATTCTCTATACAAACACTGTTATATAAACCCATGTATTCTTGCAATATCCTATAAAGAAGCTCAGCGGCTTTAGTGTTTTTTTTCTTTTTTTCTTATTTGTATAGTAAAATTATTGTTAGCAAGTAATATATTCAAATCTTAATTGAGTTTTGTATTGTTATTCACTTGAGCTTGAGTTTGATCTTGAACTTGAGTTTTGAATTAAATCTAATACGGTGACCTTGTGTGCGTACAATGATGAATGAATGATGATTTATAAGATTTATTTACAGATTTTTTATGTAGTAAGTAGTACGGCACCTATACTCGTATATGTATAGGTTTGCTTGTGTAAATAGTATATATGCAATTATATACCCATACACTTAATGAACAATCACAACGCAGAGTATTTGAACAAAGTGCTGGTGCCGTTGAGCATTAAGTTTACTATTATATTTCGATAGAAAAAGAAAATCAGAACGAAAGTGCATATAGTAAAAAATTAATTTCACAGATTGTCATATCTACTTTGTATTTGTTTTGAGTAAGGAAATAAAAATGACCAAGTTTCAAATTAAAGTAACAAATTTTTAATTTATAGATCAAAATGAAAACAATTGGCATATTAAGCAAAACATATCTAAATAATAAATATAAATTTTAGCTAATGCGACAAAGCATTTAAAAAATTAACAAATTGAGTAGCAATATTGTTGATGGAAATATGTTCTTTTAAACTTATTTATAATTTTCATTTAAAAGAGAATTTTCATTTTCAATAGCTCTTTTGTATTTACAAAACTGAGATATAAAGATGAAAAAATCTATATTACTTAAACCAAATATCTAAGCTACATATTGATACAATATCAATATACTTATACACATGAAATCCATAGAAAGAGTTCATAAAACTAAAAATGTAAATACATAAAACACTTAATCTTAAAGGCATTTAATTAAATTATTTGCTTTTCGTACAGTACAACAAGTAAAATTGATTGTGATATTGAATTACAGCTTTTTCTTTAAGTATATTTTAAGGGTAAAATGCAGACAACAGAAGTTGTAAATTTAAATTATAATGTTTTATTTTATTATGTATTGTTTATATTTGTGTTTATGTACCATACAAGTTGTATGTATGTGTATATATATACACAAATAACTATATATGTACGCACGTATATGTATAGTACAAAAATAGTATTATAATTTTTATGAGTAGAGTCTTTAAGCGGCTTCTTTTAGCCCACAACAAACTGATTAAAGGTTGCTAAGTGGTGGGTTACTCGAGCTGTATTTGTATATTTTTACTGTTTACATTTTCATATACTCATGTTGCAATTATATATAAATAACACACACAAATACCGAGCAATTATGTAATAAGTATACCTTATATAAGTAATAATGATTAACCCTTACTAGGACTATGTAAAAACTGAAAACAACCGAAAGAGTAATTAAATATTCTGCGGAAACTATATAAAATAAATGGATTCGAAAATCTAGAGCCGCAGCATAACAGATGAAGTATTCGCAATGGAAGTACAGTGAAAGCTCTCTTGGACGGAAAGCAAACGTCGACCATTTTTTATACCCTTATGAGGCGAAGTATTTGACCAATGGTGGGACCTTGATTTATATAATTGTATATTGTAAAATGTCCGTCTTTGAATGAACGTCCGCCTATTACAAGAATCCGTTAGGAGAGTTCTCACCGTATTTAGTTAACGACAGGTTTACACATTAATATGAACTTTACTTTCTAATTATCTAACCACTAATTGTTGTTCAAGCTACAACCTTGAAAATTGCAAATAGTTGTCTTTGGCATTATATTATTTTTAGTTTTGGTTTTTGGTATTTTGATATTTTTTGGTATTCTTATTACTTATAGTATTCTAAATGCAAGTACATTTTGCATGAGCTTACTAAAGTTAGATATATTAGACAGTTTTTTATTAATTATAAATGTCTTAAGATAAATATGGCCTGGTAAACAGTTGTTGATCTATTTGTTGTAGTACATTAGCTCACTGTCCAATTGGAAAACGTGTGATTCTTGTTGTTATGTGGCTATTCATTTTAATTAATTTATTCATTTTTGTTTTGGCACATTTTCCATTGTACCAATTAAGTGCCACGTATAGGTAGTTTGTATGAGTATTTAAGATTAAGATTAATCGCATTTTTATGCCATATTAAAATACGTATTGAAGTGTGTTTGTTATGCATATGTGTATGGGTATCGAAAAGATATAACATGCAACACTTTGCTTCGCGATTGACGAAATTGGCTGCCTGACTGTCTGGCTGCGTGTGTCTATCCACTAGATCTATCAATAAAATTATGTCTTTTATGCATTTGGAGAATCATTAAATTAAGATTTACCTATTTGCTATGCAGGTTTACAATAATTGGCTAAATTCACGATTATTTACAGTATAATTTTCTATCTGAAGGTATATATATATATATAAAATTTATTTATATATAATTGTAGGTTATATTTACATGAACTTTGGTTTTTTTAGTTAAAATCGTTTTTGATCTCACTCAATATCACTTGATTTCACTAGAATTTTTATTTGCCATTAAAATAAGCAATCTGTGTTAGAATAATGTAGACCCGTGGGTTACACTTAAGTTTTCAGTGTTAAACTTTACTTAATTATTGTATAACATAGAATAAAACTCGTCAGACCTCTTTGAAATAAATTATGTTTCACTAGTTAATTATTTATCTGTTAGATGTGATGTAACTAGATTGAACACAAAAACATTTAGTCAACAGTTTTATATGATCTACTACATAATATCAAGTAGATAGTTAATATTAAAGTTTACAGTTAAAGCTACAGTCGAGTCGAGAGTCGAGAGTTAAGATTGATAACGCCTACTATAAATATACGGTAGGAAGGTACATAAAACAAAAATATTGCCTTGGACTACAATAGTTAATAACAATTCAATTTGAACTTTCTCCAATCTTTAATTAACAGAGTATGTAAAGTTTATGGCTTAAAATTTAACTATAGGTTATTTTAATTAGAATATTAAGTTAAAAGAGATAGTTGGATAAATAGACAGGAATAGCATGTAGAACACTTGGCCAAAGTTATGTATGTATTTCAGTGAGAAATGCATTTAACTTATATACATCGAAATTACTTACTTATTATCATAATTATGTCTTATTTTAAAATTTCTTACTTGTTTCACTTTATATTTTTCTTTATGCTTTTCTTTTCCTGAACATTAAATTTTAATATTATTTGGAAAACAAATATTTTTCTGCTTACTCAACGCGATTGTCAATCGATGTGGTTGCCTGGCTAGTTTACTGATACGGGTACGGGCACGGATACGGACACGAAAATGAAAATGGATATTTTTATGATGTTGGTGGAGATGATGATGTCGTAGAGGCCATTCCTGTAGAGTTGTTGGATGCTGTATTTGCTATGGCAGATTGGTTTCCATTGTTAGACGAATGTTGCTTGGAATTGGAGGACTGATCATTTTCCTGCACTCGATGAGTTTTCATATGTGCACTGCGGCTTTTGACTTTATTGAATACTCTGGTAAATATAAGAAATAAAAACAAACAAAATACATTCACAATTTTTAATCTGGAAGGTAATAAAAAATAACGTATAACAAAGTAATTATATGGCAAGGTTTGTATACGATAGACATTTAGACAAGATTGATTAAAAACATTTTAAGCAGAGAGCAAGAGAAACATTAAAGGTCATGCATAGACAGATTTCTTTGCAGTGATTAGAGCGTCATGCAAAATTACAAAAGGATTTTTAATTGTTGTCCTTTTCTGTATGTTACTTAGCCTGGTGTGGAGGTAAATGGAGAGTATAGAGTTTCGCTTTATTTTTTTAATTGTAAAATAAAAAAAAACATTTAAATTAATTATGAGGGATTAACAACAGAAAAGGTAAAAGAAGGAAATAAAATTGTGTATTTAAACGTTATATCAATAATATAATACGAGTAGCTAGGTACAATTACGGCGATTCTTCAGTTGTGATCTCCAATAAATTGCGTCGTAAACTCAAATAATTATTACAAATTTTACCGGTTAGCCAATTAGTAATGCTACGGATCACTCATAAAGCAAGCTCCGTTTAAGAAAGAGTTTCACATTAAGAGATAGATTAAATTCGATGAATGCATTTCTCCGAAACGGTGATGTAGAAATAATATTTACAATAGAACTAATGTTTAATTAGTCATTTAGCGCTGCATTTATAAATAATATTAAATATACATAGATATATATAAAAATATATGTTTTTTAATTTAAGATTGATGAACAAAGTGTAATTAAGTGAGTAAGGAATAAAAATAAATGAAACGTAAAAAAGAAAAAAACAAGTAAAAATGCTGTAGTCGAGGGTAACCGACTACGAAAGCTACTTTGCCTACATACACAGACATACGCATACATACACGCATAGTTCTGTATTACGATACATAATAATGAATAACTTCCATGTTTTTTACTCAATCTTAACAATGTAAATCAAGAATGATCTAATTATTATGTGCCCCAAAAAGCTATTCGATTGGTTAAAAATAGTTTTTTTCGTATTGCGGGGGTCAGAGGAGGAAATTTAAAAATCTGACTCTAGCTCTTATATTCTCATACAGACGGACAGACGGACGGTCAGGCAAACAGATAAACGGACAGACAGACGAACAGCGCTAGATCGATTCGGCTAGTCGTTCTCATCAAGATGTACTGTTGGGGTCTCAGATGATTATTTCTGACTGTTACATAGTTTTCAATTTTTCATATTTTCATTGGCTCGCTATTTCGTTTTTTCAAAAAGCAAAGGAGCTTAAAACATAATTAGAAAATTACAAATTATAATTATATGCACTTACCTATATTTATGCTAGTTCAAGCCTAGCGATTTAAGTCGCATTTTGGCCAAGACCCTGTCAAGCTGATTTCAGAAACGTCTATTTGCGACTTGTGACTCTTCGCTTTAAAATTATAATTTATTGAATCATTTATTGGTTTGATGGTTGAAATAAGCATAATGTATTCGAATCAAATATATTTTGACTTTGAGTTTGATTGACATCATCGATCAATAATTACAATACAATCAAAATAACATCAATGAGTATCGTTTACTGAAAATTCTAACCAAATTTCATGAAATTCAAATTTCAAATCTCAAAATTTTAAACTAAGAATTGTAACATAAAATAATATTCTTTAAAGTCTTAACAGCTACGAAATGAATATAATAAGCAAACTGAGCAAAGAGCAGAAGAAGACGTAAAAAGCAGAGACTTGAAAAGATAAAGAGATAAATAGAAAGAGAGAAGGATAGAAAGAGAGAGTGAAAAAGACAGAGAGCAAAAGCGAAGAAGCAATTAAAGAAATATTTTAAATAATTTAAGCAAAATTTAGCATTTACCTTAAGAAATAAACAAAAACTAAAGATTTTGAATTAAGAATAAAGTTTAAAATAAAAATTTAAATTAAATAAAAAGTAAAAAACAAAAAGAACTAGTTCACAACTAAATTCTCGTATTCCTTACGAAATATACCCTTACGTTACAACGTGCTTTACAGTCAACTTAACTCAATATCAATACTGGCACTTAACACACGCACAAAATGCTTGCGGAATTCGAATATTTTATGAGATGGCATTTAATGATATGTTTAATGAATTTGTATATACTTTTTATATGTTTTGGGGGAATCTTACTTGCCGCACACCTTGCATGGAAATTCACTTTCCTTGCCAATGGCAGTATTGGAGTTTTTGTTGTTGTAGCTAAAGTTGATGTTGCTGTTAGTATTGCTTTTGCTAATGCTATTGCTGTTGCTATTGTTGTTGTCTTTTATTGCTGTTGATGCTGGAGATACTATCGTGGATGTTGTTGCAGTAAGCAACGTTAAATTTAAATAAGATCCAACTGAATTTAAATTTTTGTTGATGGTGTTTGTGTTATTGGCATTAATATTTGTTACAATGGTCGTTGACGTTGAGCTGTTGTTGATCATATTGATGTCGCTGGTATTTGTGTAAGTGATGATTGGTGATGCTATTTGTGTTCACATTTGTGTTGCTGTTATTGATGTTGCCGGATACGGCTGTTGATCTACTCTGGGGCGCGCGTGCGTTGGTGCTGTTGGCGTTGTTGTTGCTGGGGCTTTGGTTGGTGCTGGCGCTGGTTGCCGTGGCGTGCTGGTTGTTGTTGTTGCTGCTGGCGGTTCTGCCGTGGGCGTGTGTGCGGGTGTGGCCGTGCGGTGCCGCTTTTGGGCTGGGGCTCTGTGGTTTTGTCGTGGGCGCGGGTGGGGGGGCGGGGCGGGGGGGGCGGCGGGGGGGGCGGGAAAGAAAGTAATTAACAAATGAGCAACGATAAGTACAAGATACTAGGAGTTGTGCATATTGTTTGGGTCTTTCAAAATACATTTACATTTAGTATATATCAAACTTAACTTATCACTACACTACAACATCAACTTACCGCCGACACACATCGGCTATCACGCACACACACGGCTACTGTTCACACACACTGTAGCCGTTGGAGCACACTGGCTCCATTTCACAGGCGGGACACCTTACAGTCACACACACAGCTACTTCCACACACACACACATTTGCACGCATTCACCACACTACTTGGTACGCACACTGACACAGCACAGCGATTTGGTCACATCTACACACACAAATTACAATTACAAACAAGTAAGAAGTCTGTAGTCCAGTGTACCCGACTACGAGAGCCCTTTTGCCTACATATACAGCCATACACACACATACTCATACATGCACACAGTTCTGCACGTACTTAGCGATTGCAGCGCACCTTTTCAGCCCCCCACGCTCCATAGCGCGGTACTTGATGTCGCTATAACTTTCGTGTTTATTGTTCAATTTTAACGGAATTCACAACGTAGATGAAGAATGGTGTACTTAATATGTGTGCGTAAAAGAGATTTGATCGGTTGAAAATTGTGTCGTATAATCGATTTTTTCGATTTGCGGGGGTCAGGGGAGGAAATTCGAAAATCTAAAACAAACTCGTATAGCGTACGAACATAGAAAATCAAGATTCCAAATTTCGTTGCGCTAGCTCTTATTTTGCGCGCACTACTATACCCCCCGGGGCCCAATAACGCCACATTTAATGATGTATAACTTCCGACTTTTTAGATCAATCTTACCCAAATTCACAACATCAATTTTCAACCGTTCAAGTTTTTTGATCTACATTGTGAATTTCGTTAAGATTCAACAAAAAACACGGAAGTTATACAACATTGAGTACCGTAATATGGAGCGCGGGGACTAAAAGGCGATCGCAATGGCTAAGTACGTGCAAAACTGCGTGTATGTGTGTGTATAGCTGTATATGTAGGCAAAGGGGCTTTCGTAGTCGGGTACACTCGACTACAGATTTCTTACTTGTTTTATTTATAGCTGATGAACGGAATAAAATATTAATTTAACTAAACTTCTAAGCCTGTGGTTTATTTTGTAATAATCATTAATATACAACTTATTTACATATAACTATTGATTGCTTAAAAGGAAATATCGAATTTCTGCATTATAGGTTTTTCATATAAGCAGTATATACTGTAATTAACACATTGGATTATTAATCACAATTTTCAACCGATTGAATTTGTTTTTGGCACACATCATAATGACACCAATCTTGATCTATGTTGTAAATCCGGGTACGATTGATCAAAAAAATCGGAAGTTATACATCGTTAAATGTGGTGTTATAGAACCCGTTGGGGCTAAGTGAGTGTGCGCAAAATGAGCAACTAGAAACCAAATTTGGAATCTAGACTTGTTATGTTTGTACGCTATACGAGTTTGTTTTAGATTTTCAGAATTTCCTCCCCTGACCCCCGCAATTCAAAAAAATCGAATATAAGGCATAATTTGTCAACCGATCTGAATTTTGGCACCCATATTGAAGTAGATTATTCCTGATCTACGTTGCGAATCTCGTTAATATTGAACAATAAACACGGAAGTTATAAAACACTAAGTACTGCGCTATATAGCGCGTTGAGCTAAAAGGCGCGCTGCATTGGCTAAGTATGTGCAGAATTCTATATATGCGTGAGTATGTGTGTGTATAGCTGTATATGTAGGCAGAGGGGCTCTCGTAGTCGGGTACATTCGACTACAGATTTCTTACTTGTTTTGTATTACTTTAAAAATTAATATTATTACCTTGCTGGCAATTTTGCCAAAATCTTTTCCGTACTTCTCCAATCCGCGCAAAAACTTTTCTAGCTCTAAAGTATTCCATTTCATCTGGAATGCAGATGACTGAGTCTGGAGCAGTGTTAACACTGCAGCTGCCGAGTTTCCTTTTGCTTTATAAAGTGCATGAAGTGCCACCTCTTCGGAATGACTACCCATGGGTACTGCCGATGATTTGCTGAGGTCTATATAGCGCATAAGTATCTTTTCGTCAAGCTGTACATTGGG
This sequence comes from Zygothrica quintamaculata, assembly GCA_037044455.1. Lineage (NCBI taxonomy): Eukaryota > Metazoa > Arthropoda > Insecta > Diptera > Drosophilidae > Zygothrica > Zygothrica quintamaculata. The sequence goes on along the minus strand of JBAMBS010002343.1, from coordinate 12,483 downwards.
ATCCCACATTAAATCAGCGCCCCGAATTTCTTTAGTCGATTTGTCGTTTGATCTGTAGGCAGGTATCTGTGCCTGATATGTTGAACCAAGATTTACTTTAGATTCATCAGAGAAATCTACCAGACCCACAGGATCACCAAAGTCATCGTCGAAGCCATCAAATATACCCTGTCCCAAGCTTTTACGCACATTGCAGTAGAGGCCAGTACCCTTACGATCTGGATTTAATATTGGTGCCGGAGTGTAGTGTGTCCGTGAAGGTTTACGCAGCTTTGATCGATGTGGCGAAAGTGTGTGGAACTTTGAAAACTTATATGTATCCTGTGCGCCATTAGAACGTAAACGCCGCTTAAGTATGGAATTCGTTTGGTTGGATAATGGTTGCAAATTTGAAATACTGGGTGTAGGATTCACTATTGGAGTGGGCACGGCAAAGGGCAATGTAGCAAGTATGGGCTTAACGCAGTTATTGTTGCCGCTATCACTACAACTATAAAGAAGATTGCTTTCGAGAGAACTTGGTTGGCTTACACTTGGATTCAAGAACGTTGTAAATGTGTGTTTATCACTCGAGATAGTATTGCTTCCATAAAGTAATGGCTGTAGCAGACTATTAAAGGGCTGCAAGGTCATCGACTGCTGGTTGACTTCCAGGTACTGTGTTTGACAGGACACGGGCGTAAAGTTGGGTAGCATAAATTCCGAGTGTTGCTGCTGTTGCGGTTGTTCGTGTTGCATGATGGCTTGCTGTGGTAAAAGCAAATGTTCCTGTGATAATAGTAGTTTTTGTTGTGGTTGTTGCTGTTGTAGTTGTTGCTGTTGAGGTTGATGCTGTTGTTGCTCGTAAAACACTGTTGTCGATTGCATTTGCTCTATGCTTTGCACAGTTGCAGTGGCTGTTGACGTTGTAGTATGTAGCAGTTGACGCTGTTGCCCAAATTCTCGTGGCGATGAGGACAATAGGGGGTCATCTGAGTTCGGCATCATTTGTGACTGTAGGCCTAGACCCGGTAAATAATAGAGATCAATAATGTTGTCACCCTGCTGTTCGCTGCTTAATTCCATATTTTCTTCGGGTAGCACCTCACGTAAAACTTGTTTAACATCCTCCGCGGAGCCAATGTCTGTGGTAAAGAAGGATTCCGACAGGGGTGATGTTGCGTGACGCGAATCATTGAGGAACTCCTGATCCTCATCGAGAAACGATAAATTTGTTTCAGCGAACTCACGCAGATCACATTCGGCATCGTTATTGGTACTATTTAATAGATCTTCAACCTTAATATCCGCATCAAAGGTGCTTTCCTCTAGAACCGTCTTTAACTTGAGGATTTTCTCGTTATCATTTTCATTAAATTGCTGCACGGTATTGCAATCATCTACTTTAAAATAAACATTGGAATAGTCTGTCTTATCGCTAAAAAACGTATGACTGGCATCTACAAACTGAGCAACCGCGTCTTCTATAAAGGGGGAAGATTGCGCAATATTCTCGTGACTGGACGGCGGCGTGGGATATGTCAAAGGCGAATGCAACGGTGATGTAAGCGCGCCTAGAGTTCTGGTTCCCCGCATGTTAGCAATGGCCTGAATCTGCGTGCTATTTTGCATGATAAGTTCTTTAGAATGGAATTGTTGAAAGGTGGGTAACGGAGTTGACTGATTCATATTATTGTGTCCTATGTCAGGTTCCAATTTTACCAGCTGTGTCTGCATGTTGTCAGTGGTATTGTTAAGCAGCTCAAAGTCCTCGGAATGTTCTTGCTTATGCAGTACACCAGTACCTACACCATCACCACCATCTTCATCACCATTAAGTAGTTCCATTGTGTTTACAGTTTGAAGCAGCATTTCCGTATCCGAAACATTATAGACCTCTGCATCATTAAAGACATCCGGTGTATCCGCTTCGCTAGTGTAGGTGACGGTATAGACACCACCATCGATATCAGTAACGCTGTTTCCTTCACATCCTTGACTGGATGTGATAGTCAGTGGCAGCGAAGTATCATCTGGCAATGAGACACTATTTTCGGAATACGTTGCATTTGTATTAATATCAGAAGTAATTGGATTCGGATTGCTTGTTATTAATTTGCTCTTGGTGGACACTACATGAACATCAGAAGGTATGATGACAGTCCGATTGTTATTTGTTATAATCTGACGTCCTGTCTGTGAACTATTCCCTATACTTGTGAGCTCGGTGTTACTCAAATTGTTCAGAAGCATATTTGTACTGGCTGGGGAGTGTAGCTGTGACTTCTTTGATGTCACGGCAATACGTGTGCCGCGCTTGAGCAGCTCAATAAGTGTTGAATCCTTGGGGTCCATGTTGGTAGTAACTGCATTAATGCTACCGCTACCCTTTAGCGCTGTCAGTGCGCTCATGGTGGTTGTTGTGGGCACATTGTTAGTGGTTATGGTAATGGTATTGGCTCCATTGCCTAGGCTGAGTGTTTTAGGCTGTCTTTGAGCTCCGCTATATATCTCAATGCTTTGTGGCAGACCAATCTGCTGTATGTTTAGCCCATTGGTGCTCTTGATTGTTGTGGCAGCTGGAAGCACTGCTGTAGTGGTGCTTGGAGAGCTAGTTAGCTGACTTAGGCTAAATTTACTGTTTTTGGGACTCAGAAAACTCTCCAAGTCACTAATCGATCGGCGTAGGATGCTGCAACTATTGCTGTTACTGGTGACACCAACGCTGTTAGCCGTGCTGCTGGGTGGTGCAGGCACTACAAAGGAGCCCTGCGAGATAGGAGAGTGCATTAACGTGGATCGTATTTGGAGTGGGCTAAGCAAAATCACCTTAGTGATATCCTTGCGCTTGCTTATTATCTTTTCTTCGATTAGAGCGCGCACACCAATACTAGCTGTTTGCAGAGGTGGCCCGCTTGTATCCTTCTTTTCAGTTCGTTTGCTGTCCGGGTCCTTTTTAAAGTATCCACCATGTAGACGCATATGCCCATTGAGGGCTGGTATATTTTTGAACTTACGGTGACATAGATTGCATTCAACTGGCTTGTCGATCTTGACAATATTGAGCAGTTGGGGATTGATGGAAGCCACTAATTGCTGAGTTAGCTCATCGTCTTTGGCTTCATCGGACATACTCGTTGCAGAAGCAACCAGATCAGTTCCATCCTCTACGGTAACGGTCACATTTTGCGTGTTATTAAGCTGTTTACGGATAACAATTAAAGAAAAAAAAGAATATATTTTAGCTTACAGTTAATAGTAGATAATATTAAGTGATTACCAATTGCATGTTCCAGGTACGGGGTCGCGTCTGCACTTGAGATGTTTCCGTATTGATTTTATAGGAGCTAACACTAGTAGGTGAGGAAACAGTAACCTGTGCACTCGTTTGTTTCGTTTGCTGCATTATTTTACTTATGAGATCAAGCTGTTCACGTGTAAGTCCTTCACCGTCAAGTGTTGCACCATCAGTTAGGGTAATGGTTGGCGGACTGGACAAAACGGCACAGCCAACACTAAGTGGTGACGAGGAGGGTGTCGATGATGCGTTTGAAGATATCGATGTGGTGGGCGAAAGCAATGTGACTCCTGTTTTTATTGGCAAATTCATGACCTTTATTTGCTCATCGGAAAGTGCAAAGCCAGTGGCTGCATCCACTACACTATTGCCCGTAGAAATGTATGTACGTATGCAGGTAGCCCCATCGGGAGAGCTGGCATCGCCGTTTGCCGTAGACGGGGATAAACTTAGTGAACTTGTGGCTGTCCCTACATTATTACTGCTACTGGTGTTGCGGCTTACCCCGCTACAGCTAGTATTGGCTATTGGCGAAAGTGAATTATGTAGCGGAGCTCCACCACCATGGTGATTTTCCGAATGACGGCGTAGGGAGCGTGCATCGCAATATGATTTCCCGCAGCCATCCGCCTTGCACTCGTAAGGCTTTTTGTTTCGGTGAGTCATCATGTGTCCGTTCCTTAATTAAAGCAGTAAATTAAAAATTGAATCGCATTAGTCGGTGCATCAGTATTATATTAGTACATCAATGTTACGCTTCATTTACTTACAAGTGATCTTGTCGCTTGAATGCCTTTGAGCAGAGCACACAAATATATTTTCTTTCGTCGCTGTGTGTCAGTTTGTGTTTAGCTAACGCTGATGCATTTCCAAAGATTTTGCTGCAAATCTATATAAAAAGAAACAAGTTAGAATGCTGTAGTGTAGTGTACCCGACTACGAGGACTTTTACGCCTACATACAGTCACAGACACACAAATGTACACACATATAAACAGTACTTCATGCACTTTAAGCTGTTGCGCGCAACTTTTAGCCCCTGCGTTTCATAACGTGGTACTTAATGTTTGATTAAAAACTGTGCTAAATAATCGTTTTTTTTTCGTACTCCGTGGGTCACGGAAGGAAATTCAAAAATCTAAAACAAGTTCGTATATAAATAACGAATCTAAGTAATCTAGATTTAAAATTTAATTGTTCTTATAGGACGTAAAGACAGCAGTCAATAAAACGACATTGAGATATAAAAATATATATTAGTTTATATATATTTATATTACTAGTTACTAGGTAGGAAATTATATATAAGATTATGATAAGGCTGTTATATATCATGAGTGAGGAAAATACACACCTGACACTGCTGAGGTCCGTGTCGCGTAGGTGAGGATGTTTTAGGGCGGCTTCTCCTTGGGGCAGTATCAATGGTGACAATGTCAATGCCAGTTGCTGTTGTATCCGTGGATGTTGCGGGTGTTATTACAGTTGAAACATTTCGACAGTTGCTTTTAAAAGTTAAACTTTGACCGCTGCTGCTATTACTATCATTACTATTGCTACTGCTATTGCTGTTGCTGCTAGAACTACCAATGCTTATACTGCTTCCTACTGACGATGCATTGCTGAAATTGCTACTGTTACTACAATTACTATTGTTATTGTACTGTGTGAGTAAACTGGCAGCGCTGCTTGTGCTGCTGTTGCTCATAATCTGTGCCAGTGTCGTGACATTGGTGGCAGTATTACTGCAGCTGCTACTGCGAATTAAACAGTTTTTAATGTAGTTTGTCTTGATACTGTTACTGTTGCCATTGCTGTTGCTGTTACTGTTACTGGTGCTGTTAGTGCTACTATTACGATTAGTTGTTGCTGTGGATGGGTTTACAGTTTGAACATTAATTTTATTGTTGCCACTGCGACGTGTAATAGTTATTTTGTTGGGATTATTCAGATGTATGCCAGAACTGGAAGTGGCTAGAGAGCTGTTTAAAATGGTTGGAACAGTGACGTTGTTGTTATTTTTGCTGCTGGTACTACTTGTCGTCTGACTAATGTTGTTTTTAAGAGCTAAAAAAGTCACATAATTAATAAAACAGAATTTAAAAAAAATCAATATTTAACTTACATGCTGTTTGTATAGTTCCCAAGACATCTGCTAGCATGTCCGGATCTGGAATACCCACGGTCAATGCATTTTCCAATGCAGAGGTTAGTCCTGAGGAATCTGTAGACGTGTCAAGCAATGCGACGTTATTTGTTGGATTGTCATTTTCTCTTGTTGTTTTTGTTTTTGCTCTTATTGCTGTTGCTTTTGTTTTTGTAGATGTTACACTATCGGGTACATCTGAGGCATTTGCATCTCTGAGTTGCAGGGTCACCGCGCCTTCAGTGCCAACCGAGGCGCTGCACAGCAAAACGCGCGATGCACTGAGACTCGTCAAAGGCAGGTGTATGCTTTTAGGTACCTACAAGCAATACAAATATTGAGTGTCAAAAACTGAAATCTACTTAAATATGACTATACAATATTCTTATATTTTTATTTTAAATTTACTAAATATTTAAAATATATTTAATGACTAAAAAGAGTTAGAAATACGCAAAGGCAACAATACAAAATGATGTCGCGTACTTTCTAAACGGTTGCCAAATGTTCTATGACAACAACTGTTGCTGTCAAGCGGGATTATTTTAGATTATTGATAATTCGCGCCAACTGTCACCCAATGGAAGTCGCGGCCACAATTTATTGTATTTAAATTCATTTCATAAAGATTTATTTCTTCTAGGTAACCATGAGTTAAAGTGTACCAGTTATTCCGTGTAATGAGTATGTCTATGATGTGTAAAGTTTTGGCACTAAGTTCTTAAATCGTTACTATTTTATATCAGCTGTTAAATATAAAAAAGCAAAGAAGAATTAGAATGTTGATAAAAATATAAGTTTCCTTCTCCTATATTAATTGATTTATATATATATATATATATATATATATATATATTTATATTTTGTTGAAATCATATTATGTACAGGGTATAGTAAGCCTATAGTTATAGCCACCAATAAACACATCTCTGATAGACATAAATTAACTGTTTCAAGCGCATAAACTTTGGCGTTGCAAAAATAAACAGAATAAGTTTATTGTTCAGTTTTGTGAAAAATAAACCAGAACCAATACAGCATCAGCCAAATGAACAAGTGTTTAAGTGGCCAACATTTTGAAGAGTACCTCTATTAATGTTATGTATTCTGCTCTTTTGTTTATTTTAAATTTAAAATAAATTTGTACAAATATGTTTTTATTGGTTTTTAATAAAAGCACTTATTAAAGAAAATTTGATAACATATTTATGTCTTCCTTAACCTTAAAGATCAAACCAAACGTAAATAAAAGTTGAAAACTTTTTCCTCTTCAATACAAATATACTAAGAGGTCTCAGGACCTCGACTTCCTTAATAATAATAATAAAAATACAAATATACTATAAATATAAATATAAATATAAATAAATATATATTTAACTGATGTATTGTATGTAAGTGTGTATGTATTGTATGCATGTATTGTATATAAGTGTATTGTGTGGTAGTAAGAGTAATTCTGTATTTTTTTAGCCCTTTTGCCTTTTTGTAAAAAAGAAGTAAAGCGGAGCTATTGGAAATGTGCAAAATCGAAAAGAATGTAACACATAGAAATAATTATTGGAGACCCCATAAAGTATATATATTCTGGAACAGGACGACAAGACAAATCGATCTACCCATGTCCGTCTGTCCGTCCGTCCTTCCGTCTGTCTGTCTTTCCGTCCGTATGAACGCCCATTTCTCAGAGACTATAAGAGCTAGAGCAACCAAATCTAGAAATCTAGATTTGGTATGTTTGTACGCTATACGAGTTTATTTTAGATTTTTTTCTTTCTTCTCCTGACCCTCGCAATTCGAAAAAAGCGCTTATTAAGCAAAATTTTCAACCAATTGAATTATTTTTGGCAAACATTATAATTAGACCATTATTAATCCATGTTGTGAATCTGGGAAAGATTGATCAAAAAACTCGGAAGCTATACATCATCAAAAGTGGCGTTATTGGGCCCGGGGGGGTTTAGTAGTGCGCGCAAAATAACAGCCAGAGCAACGAATTTTTTTTTTTTTTTTTTTATTATTATTATTAAGGAAGCCGAGGAAATTTGGAATCTAGATTATTTATGTTCTTACGAGTTTGTTTTAGATTTTCGAAATTTAAATCGATTATAAGGCACAATTTTTAACCGATCAAATATCTTTTTCGCACACATATTAATTAGACCATTCCTAATCTACGTTGTAAATTGATCTGGGTATTCAACCAAGCGATATGATGGTGGCTACGTTCGCTGATGACGTATGCGTCACGTACAGGGCGAAATGCGAATATGAGGCTGCAGATGGGCTACAGGAGTATGCAGCATCATTTGAAGATTGGGCAAGAAGCTCAAATATTGCCATTAATAGAGGCAAATGAACGAACGTTTGTTGAAAAGAAACACACCGCCAGCAATAATGCTAGATGAAACACCTGTCGAGCAAGCAAATCATGCAAGGTATTTAGGGATTATTCTGGACAGGAGGCTCTATTTTGCAGCCCATATCAGGGTGCTAAAAACAAGGATCAGGGCCGCTGTGGGAAAATATTATTGGCTACTGGGTCCGAAAAGCAAATTATCTCTCAGCAACAAACTAACCATTTATAGGCAAATAATTGCACCAATTTGGATTTATGGCTGTCAAATTTGGGGGCTTGCCTGCGATAGCCAAATCAAACATATTCAAATAGCGTAAAACAAAGTGCTCAGGCTTATCACTGGATGTGAGTGGTATGTCAGAAACAAAACTTTACACAGTGATCTGAAAGTTGCCACAGCGTTCCAGCAAATTGACTTTCACTCAAGTCGCTACAATAGTCGCATTAACAACCACAGCAATAGGTTAGCCAAAGGTATATATATTCTTAATCAGGACGACAAGACGAGTCGATCAAGCCATGTTCGTCTGTCTGTCTGCCCGTCCGTCCGTCTGTCCCTTCGTATGAATGCCTGTTTCTCAGACTATAAGAGTTAGAGCAACCAAACTTGAAATATAGATTCGTTATTTTCTTAATGTTATTTTCGAGTGTACCCGACTGCGAGAGTCGCTTTGCCAACAGAAAAAGCCATACACACACATATACGCACACATGATGACGGGTCAAGAATACCATTGCAGCTAGCTCGGCTTGTCATAAGAGGCGACTAAAGAGCTTATCGAAGGAGCCGAAATAGGTACTAGGAACTAGCGTGTGCTTGTTTGTGAACTACATCCTGCTCACCGATGGAATACCCTAACCGGAATACCCTAACCGGCACTGCCGGTGAGCACACGAAAAGACATGAAGAGCATACGGCGGTTTTTAGTGCTTAAGCGGGCTCTTAAGTCCAGAGTCGCACATATCCATCTATTCCCGTAGATGTCGAATCTTTTGAAGATTTTCCGGTCGGGGTGCAACACCGAAAATAAAACATACACACAGTTCTACACTACACAATTTCGAGCGCTTCTTAGCCCCCCCCCCCCCCCCCAACGCTTTATAATAGATACTTAATGTTGTATAGCTTCCGTGTTTTTTACAACGTAGATCAAGAACTAGATCTACGTAGATCTAATTATTATGTGTGCTAAAAAGAAATTCGATCAGTTCAAAATTGATCTAAATAATGTTTTTTTTTCCTATTGCGGTGGTCAGCGGGGGAAATTGAAAAATCTAAAACAAACTCGTATAGCGTACGACAATAACGAATCTAGATTCCAAGTTTGGTTGCTCTAGTTCTTATAGTCTCTGAAAAACGGATGTGTTTACAGACGGACGGACGCAAACGACTAGACCGTCTCAGCTAGTCGTCCTGATCAATAATATATATACTTTACGGGGTCTCCGATAATTATTTCTATGTGTGCCGTACTTTTCGATTTTGCACAAATCCATTAGTTCCCTTTTGCTCTTTTCTCAAATGACAAAGGGACTTAAAATTTTAACACCTTGTATTAGCTGTATATATTAGCTGTTAATATATCTTATGAATATACTATGTGCTGATCAAGTGACTTGTTAATAGCTCTTAGCAAATACTTTACATATACAAAATAATAGTAAAGAATTTAATAATCGTTAATAGTTTAGCTTATTTATTTATTTATTTATTTAATGTCAACTATAACCAGTCGACCAAAAATTATGGTACAACAAAATTTAAATAAAATTAAAATTAAGATTAAAAATATATAATTATATTTAAATGTAAATTTAAATTTTAAACTGGGGTATTAAAAACTGAATTGAAAATGATCCAACATTTGTTCCACAGAATTGGGAAAACCCAGAAAAACGCAATTAAATCATCAGTATTAGTAACGAAGTTAACTATTATTACTTAAAGAGTTAAGGATTATATTTTAGTTAGTTTCTAAAGGTAATTCCGCACTGATAACTCTGTACAGCTTGTTATAGACAGAACAGAGTACCCTGAAAGGTTCATGCAATAAGTAATTAGTGTACATATTAATATTACTTAATAAAACACTAGAATCTACTAATTCCGAGCATAATACGAGGATTAGTAAGGGATCGAAGATTAAATAGTAAAAGTCTTCTAGTGAACGAAGGAAGATCCGTACCAGGAGCCCAGTTAAAAGCAGGAAAAGCAAAGAGAAGAAACTTCTTGTGCACAGACTCAATTTTTTCTTGGTGTACCGAATATTGTGGAGCCCATACACAAGATCAGTATTCCAAGATAGGTCGGACGATGGCAGTTCGTCAAATTCTTTACACCATCTTTTGATGAATCCTTTGAGTAGCCTTACTTATAGTATATGCAACATGGGCATTGAAATTTAACTTGTGGTCAAGTAGAATCCCTAAGTCCATGACACTATCTAGTCTGTCTACGGTAAGCTGATGAAGAGTGAATTTGAACGTAAGAGGTGTACCTCGAAAAAATTACATGACCTTACATTTAGAGCAGTTTAGATGAAGTAAATTAAATTTACACCAGACAAAAAACAGATATAGTTAAGTATTTATTTATAAAAAAAAAATCTAGTTCAGACTGCCATAAATGAGAAAATTTTATATCATTAAAAATGGCATATAACTTCACATCATCGACATACATTAGTATGTTAGAATAGCAAAACTGTAAGAATAAGGTACCAGTTAACCTGTTCTACAGTGCATTTCAATGGTGCGGATTTATATATTTTCTTAGCATTATTCAAAATATTCATAAATAAATATATGAAAAAATACGATGAGTTGATGTTGCGTTTTGCTTTGATGACATACATGCGTTAAAAAAATTTTTAGTTTATTTGTCTAATTCTTACAAGTAGCAGAGTAGAGTTTAGTTTACAAGCGTCTGGTCCTCATTCGCTATAGTATAGTCCCTGTCAGATAATATTGAATTCCCGTTTAACAGGAATTTATCATCAATGTTTGCTTATTAGTAAAATGAGCTAAAACACATGTTCAGAGAATCCCACAAAATACATTCCTTCAAATTATGCCATCAGTTTAAACCATTAAAAATTGTTCTTAACATCAACAACATCGTCGTCATCAATAAACATAAGGAATTTATTATATTATTAAAGTTTTTCGACCCATTATGTTCACTTCCTTATTTTGATTTGAGTAATTTGTATTTTCTTTACCTGTTTTGGAATTTATCCAAAAAAAATTTTCTATTTTTTGTGTCATATTTTAGACACAAATAATTGTAAATTTATGCTTTGAGTTAACATACATTATTTTAGTTACATTTAAATCATTTACGAAAGTATAATTTAATGAATTTTATATTATAAGTTTGCTTTATATAAATATATATATATATATATATATATGCATATAATATAATGAATGATCGCACGCAAGCGGACTTCTCATTGTTGCTTATTATGTTTTTGTTGCTGTTGTTGGCATTGCTTTTCGCGTACTTACCGTATTTATGGCAGCCATCGTCGCACTTGCCGCCGTTGTACTCTTGTTGTTGTTCTTTTTCTTGTTGTTGCTTGTCGTTGTTCTTATTCTTGTTCTTATAGTTGGTATTTTTTTTGTTGTAGTGGTGGTGGTGGTGATGATGGGGATACAAACTCAAAAATCTGCAAAAAGTTTTGTATGATTGAACATATTCGATTCCTAAATTTGTTTTGTTTGTTGATTGTTATTTTTTATTTGTTATTTGAAATTTGTTGTTCGCTTCGAGTTTTGTTTTACAATAGTAAAATTAATAAAAAAAAAAGGCAATAAAATTAAAGTATGCATAAAAATGTGCTCAAACCAAAAGCAATAAGTCAAGGGTGAAAATAATATTAAAATAAAAAGATATTATTACACATGCACATTAAAAGGCATGACAATACAACGACGATGTTAGGCATATAAGAAAATATGGGTTTCGGGAATACATATTATGAGAAATATCATGAGATAATGAGTGCGCTGACAATATAAATGAAGAATATTTTAAGTTATAGACTTTTGTCAATAGATTGATGGAATATAAATATGTTCATTCTGTAAATGTGTTTCATCCGGCAGGTGATAAAGCAAGAACAACGGGAAAATAGTTCAAGCAAATTAAATTGCTGCATTAATAGGATATAAAACCTTTATAGCGCAATGTTGCAGATCTGCATCATACCGTTTAGAAGCCATTATTTTCCAATGTGTATTGGCAAATTGTAAAAAATAATTTTAGAAATAATCATTTGATTAGTGCTGGTCATTTTATAAGTGCTGGTCACTCTAAACTATGCCAGAGAAAATTTTTTGTGCAGTTTCTTCATTAAAAATTGGAAATTATATTTTTTATATAATATATTTCCGAATTTTGGTAGTTGAGAATATCGGAAATTTAACTTTGAAATAAAACAAATTTTAACATATTAGAATAACATTGTTTGTATTTGTATTTTTCTCTATGTATTGTGTTGGTTTTCCATGCTTGTATAATTTTTATTAGCACAAACAAGATATTTGACCGATTAAATTTGCAAAAAACGCTTGTGTTTAGTACAAATTACCGGATATTTTTACTGATAGCGAGAGCGACTTCTGTGTACACACAATTGAAATAAGTAGCTTAAATGATAGTATGTTTAAGAAGTTTAAGGAACCTTCACAACAAAT
>JBAMBS010002342.1:0-24616 GCA_037044455.1 Zygothrica quintamaculata | reverse complement strand
TATGTGTGTGTATATTCACAAGTAGATAAGTATAATTTCATACATATTTACCTAAAGCTATATAAATTTGAGCAAATTGATTATGCAATCACCCTGAATGTCAGAAGAAAGACAATATTTTAATCAAAATTTTTTTTTTATATTTGAGCTTTTTTAAAGCAGGTGTGAATTAAATACATATATTTTTCTACATATATAACAATGTATTTACAGAAATATTTCAATATATGTATATTTTCGTATAAGTTCTAACCATTATGATTATGCATTTGAAATATATATATATATATATATATATATATATATATATATGAATACATATACTTAGATTTGTATAAATGTATGAATAGAATTCTAGTAGCTAAATTTTTCTATAAATAGATCATATTTTGTAGACTTAAAATGCTTCTCCCCAAAATATATATTTATGTTTTTTTACTAGTCTATATGTGAAATAATGTATTAATGTTCATATGTATTTATGTACGGCTATGTAATACTTATATATTTATATGTATCTTGTATATTTAATTATAAATATCCCTAAAGTATTTCAGTCAGTATATTCATTTATATACATATATAATTTATTTTATTTACATACTTTCAATGAATTGAGCTGCAGTAGTTTTTGAAGAAAAATAAAAGAAATATTTACAATATACAGTCATTATAATAATACTTCAAAAAGTTAAAAGTGTAATACTTTACTATTATCATTTGATCTCTTCCTTTTGTATACTTTCATTTGACTGTTTTTATCAATTATTTATTTGCTTAAAACGTTTTCAGAGAAAATAAAGTTTTAAAATTATTAACTGTTAAGGAATGCATTAGATAATAGCGAAAAATATACAACCTACTGACATATTAAAGTGTCGATTTTCTTATATCATATAAATATATTTAATGTCAACACACACACATAATTTGTATATTAATGGGACATATATAACATCAATGTACGGAAAGGTTTTTACAATCCGTGCTGTAAGATTCCACTGTTATGTAACCTGTATATATTTTGAGCATTTATAAATGAAAGAGTTCTCAAAACGTCGAATTTAAATTCGATATATTATAGTGAATTAATATAACTTTTTGGGGCACATCGTACTAAGTTATCGAAAAAATTTTATTAATGAATATTTTATTTAATATCAGAATCTTGCTAATATCAAAACCAAATTATTTTTTATATTATGTATAATATATTTTAAATTTATTTAATTATATTAAATATTTAAAAACGTATAAACACAATTATAATAATTATTATTGAAATAAAATACTATAGGTCACTGGCTCATAGCCGCTACTCTTTATAATCATTACACTTGGTAATCGATATATAAAATAAAGCATCCCAGCTACCGATATTGTCATGTCATAGTCAAAAAACGCCGGAGACAATTTTTAATAAACAGCCTTAAAGTGTATTTTTACCGTAGTACATATATGTATTTAACACAAAAAAAAAAAAACGCGATGGGCATATAATATATAAATACTTGTTCCGTTAAAAAAAGTACTTAAATTAACGTCAATTTTTTTCACCATTGAATGATTATAATTTTCTCGAATTATTGCTTACGAGCGTTTTTTTCGTGAAAATTGTATCGTTTGAACAAAAGTGACACGTGTATTAATCTTATAAGTTAAATCTCTGGACATTTTTAAGCATTTGGTAATAAAAAAAATTGGTTATTACGTATTTACTCAATAAATAATTTGCAATTATACAGCATGTTTAAATACACGTGTATCGTTGTCAGTGCACATTTATCTAGAACTATACATACAGAATATTCTGTGCAATTAGGCACAATGTAGTTTTTAAAAATAAAAAGGGTTAAACTTTCAATTTCTCAATATTACTTTATATTACCAACAATAATATACAACGAAGTTGTATAGTAATACCTTTAAGTTTTAAATTTGGTAAATTATTTTAAAAGTTTTTTCATACAAATGTAATGATATTACGGTTAAACTCTAATCTTTCATATTAAAAGAATGTATAATCCGGGATCAGAAATCTTTTAATCGAGTCAAGTGTCAAGAAAGGCTAAAACTTCTGCAATTTTCAATATATTTTAAATGTTTTTATTACAGGGCACGGTACGCAAAGGATAACAATTCAAAATGGAAGACGGTCACTCAAAAACCGTCGAACAATCTCTGACTTTCTTTGGAACGGATGCAGAGCGCGGTCTATCTCTAGATCAAATCAAGGCCAATCAGAAGAAATACGGACCAAACGGTAAATTGATATAATAGATTATTTTTTAAGACTATTTTGAAATTAAATTTATTAAAATAAGTTTTAGTGTTAGACAAACTTTTTATATATTTTTTATATAATTTCTTTTATAGAATTGCCCACTGAGGAAGGTACGTTGTCATCCGCAAAGTCGATTTGTACTGTTCATCATAGACAATTTGATGTATAATAATTTTTTTTTTAGGAAAGAGTATTTGGCAATTAGTTTTAGAGCAGTTTGACGATCTTCTGGTGAAGATTTTGCTATTGGCAGCGATCATTTCATTTGTAAGTTAATAACTATTTAAATTTTAATCATTTTTATTTTGGACTAAATAACAAGTATCTGTCGTTGTAGAAAATTAAAATATATCATTTTGTTTTAGGTATTAGCGTTATTTGAGGAACATGAAGAAACTTTCACTGCATTTGTAGAACCTTTAGTAATTTTACTTATTCTCATAGCAAATGCCGTGGTTGGTGTTTGGCAGGAAAGAAATGCTGAATCAGCCATTGAAGCACTTAAAGAATACGAACCCGAAATGGGTAAAGTAGTTCGCCAAGACAAGTCCGGTATTCAAAAGGTCAGGGCGAAAGAAATTGTACCTGGAGATTTGGTAGAAATATCTGTCGGCGATAAGATTCCAGCAGATATTCGTATTACTCACATTTATTCAACAACTTTAAGAATTGACCAATCTATCCTTACGGGTGAATCGGTTTCGGTTATAAAACACACAGATGCCATCCCAGATCCGCGTGCCGTAAATCAAGATAAAAAGAACATCTTATTTTCTGGTACCAATGTCGCAGCTGGTAAGGCCCGTGGCGTTGTCATTGGTACTGGTTTGAGTACAGCTATCGGTAAAATTCGTACTGAAATGTCGGAAACAGAAGAGATTAAAACTCCACTGCAACAAAAATTGGATGAATTTGGTGAACAGCTATCTAAGGTTATATCAATTATTTGCGTTGCTGTCTGGGCCATAAATATTGGACATTTTAACGATCCAGCACATGGAGGATCATGGATTAAAGGGGCCATCTATTACTTTAAGATTGCCGTTGCTTTAGCTGTTGCCGCTATCCCTGAAGGTCTGCCAGCTGTGATTACAACTTGTTTGGCCTTAGGCACACGCCGCATGGCTAAAAAAAACGCAATTGTGCGATCCCTGCCATCTGTTGAGACCTTGGGTTGCACATCTGTTATCTGCTCTGATAAGACTGGAACACTCACAACTAACCAAATGTCTGTTTCTCGTATGTTTATATTTGACAAAGTCGAGGGTAATGACAGCAGTTTTGTTGAGTTTGAATTGACTGGCTCTACATATGAACCTATTGGTGAACTCTTTCTGGGCGGCCAGAGAGTAAAAGCCAGTGATTACGACACATTACAGGAATTAGCTACTATTTGCATTATGTGCAATGATTCGGCAATTGATTACAATGAATTTAAACAGGCATTCGAAAAAGTCGGCGAGGCGACGGAGACAGCTTTAATTGTATTGGCTGAAAAACTTAATTCGTTTAACGTGAACAAATCTGGTTTGGACCGTAGATCTGCAGCCATAGCTTGCCGAGGTGAAATTGAAACAAAGTGGAAAAAAGAGTTCACACTTGAGTTTTCCCGCGATCGTAAATCGATGTCTTCTTATTGTACACCACTGAAAGCTTCCCGATTGGGAACTGGACCAAAACTCTTCGTCAAGGGAGCACCAGAGGGTGTACTCGATCGTTGCACTCACGCTCGCGTGGGAACAACAAAAGTACCACTAACTTCTGCACTGAAGTCTAAGATTTTAAATCTTACTGCTCAATATGGTACTGGACGTGATACTCTACGTTGTTTAGCACTTGCCGTTGCCGACAGCCCAATCCGTTCCGAAGATATGGACTTAAATGACTCCACTAAATTCTATCAGTATGAAGTAAATCTTACCTTTGTCGGTGTGGTAGGAATGTTAGATCCACCACGCAAAGAAGTTTTTGATTCGATTGTACGTTGCCGCGCTGCCGGTATTCGAGTTATTGTTATAACTGGTGATAACAAAGCAACTGCTGAAGCTATTTGTCGTCGTATTGGTGTATTCTCTGAAGATGAAGATACTATTGGTAAATCATACTCTGGGCGCGAGTTTGACGATCTTTCGCCTGCTGAACAAAAATCTGCAGTTGCACGAGCACGACTCTTTTCTCGCGTTGAACCTCAGCACAAATCAAAGATTGTTGAGTTCTTGCAAGGCATGAATGAAATTTCCGCAATGACAGGTGATGGTGTAAACGACGCTCCAGCTCTTAAGAAAGCTGAAATCGGTATTGCTATGGGCTCCGGAACCGCAGTAGCTAAATCTGCCGCTGAAATGGTTTTGGCTGATGACAACTTTTCATCAATTGTCTCTGCAGTAGAAGAAGGTCGCGCTATTTATAACAATATGAAGCAGTTTATTCGTTATCTTATCTCCTCCAATATTGGAGAGGTTGTATCCATTTTCCTGACGGCTGCTCTAGGCTTACCTGAGGCTTTGATTCCAGTTCAGCTTTTGTGGGTTAATTTGGTACGTTTTCTGATAAATTTATCGTTTCTAATTTAATTTAAAGCTATTAAAAATATATATTTAATATATAGGTTACTGACGGTTTACCAGCAACAGCTCTTGGTTTTAATCCGCCTGACTTGGATATTATGGAAAAACCACCAAGAAAAGCCGATGAAGGTTTAATCTCAGGCTGGCTATTCTTCCGGTATGCGATTCACCTACATCTGTTAACATGTGTTTAAACTATTTTTTTTCTTGGATTTAGTTACATGGCAATTGGTTTCTACGTCGGTGCAGCAACGGTTGGTGCAGCGACTTGGTGGTTTTTGTTCTCCGCAGAAGGTCCAAACCTATCATACTGGCAACTTACTCACCATCTTGCTTGTTTAGGTGGTGGAGAAGAATTCAAAGGTGTCGATTGTAAAATTTTTAGTGATCCACATGCAATGACTATGGCCCTATCCGTACTTGTGACTATTGAAATGTTAAATGCAATGAACAGGTTAGTTTGTTTATTTTAAATAAAATTTAAATTTATTTCTTAAATGATATTTTTTTTTAGTTTATCCGAGAACCAATCTTTGATTACAATGCCACCGTGGTGTAATTTGTGGTTAATTGGATCCATGGCTCTTTCATTCACTCTTCACTTTGTTATTCTCCATGTTGAAGTCCTTTCTGTAAGTATTATAGTAATGTGTTTTAAATTAGAAATTAAATAAAGTAATTCATATCAATAACTATTGTAGACCGTCTTCCAAGTGACACCGTTATCTGCAGATGAATGGATAACTGTGATGAAATTCTCAATTCCTGTAGTTTTATTAGATGAAACGTTGAAGTTTGTTGCTAGAAAAATTGCTGATGGTGAGAGCCCTATATATAAGATGCATGGGATTGTGTTAATGTGGGCTGTCTTTTTTGGCCTGCTTTACGCTATGATGCTTTAAAAATAAATTTATAATCATTAAGCCCAACACCATTATTCTAATTACTAGCATAAAGTGTTACTAAATATAAACAGAACAAAATACCTAATGTTACGACTTTAACCATCATATAGAAATGTTTTGGAATCTTACTAAAAATTCACGCGTGATATTTTAATACGTAATCATTTACTTTATTTTTTTTACACCAACGCCGTGAAATGGTAGAATGGAAATAATACCTTATTTTTAAACTTATTTTACATAACATGGCATTGCTTTTTGTACATACAATGCTATACCTAAGATTCCCGCTCCTTATTAATTTTTAAAATGAATTTCAATTCAACACAAAAAAACTTAAGACTAGATTTGGAAAGGATTTAAATTATTTGAATTAAAATTTAATTATTATTTATTAGAAAATTGCAGGAGCAGTGTCAATGCAGTTTAAAATTCTATCAAAGAATGCTTTTGTAGTGTAGTATTATATATAATAATTTATTGTATAATACTTTACAATATTCATTCTTAACTTACTGCAAAAATCTATGTACATATATATTTCCTCGATTAGTGGTCATTAATAAATGTACTAATGGTGCATAAGTTAAAATAAAAAAAATAATTGGCGAATTCATTCCATAGAAAATAAGAAGGCCAGCAAAAAACTTTCACATTAAAGCCAACAAATTAATTATATGACAAAGAATTTGAAAAGATTTATTGTCTTTAAAATGTGTCCGATCAAACATTATTATATATATTTTAAAGTAAAATTGAAATTATAGTAATTTGGATCCATAGATCTAATATTCATTTAAAAATTTGGGCTAATACTAACACAGAAAGTAAATTGTTTTTGTTGTTATTAAGTGTAAAAGAAAAAAGTGTATAATTTCAGTATCAATTTCAAAATAAAGTTTATATTATAGTGGGTAGAGATTTTTAGAAATTTCAATTAAAATTTAAATTGTATATTTTGTTAAAATAAAATACACTGTGAAATAAAAATTAAAAATAATATAATCATTATACTACATGCAAAACTAAAATGAGCGCCTCAAAAACCATTAAATTACAATGGCGGCGTTTTCTAATGCCATCGTTTGCTTTTGAATGTTTGCACGCAATATCTTATGCTGCTGTTGACGATAGAAAGATTTAACGATTGTTTTTAAGTTAAGTAAATATCTCCATACCTACAAATATTTTTATATTTTATTGAAATAATTTTAACGTTTTATTTTATACAGTAAATCCCAAGTTTCATTAATTGGATGACACCTTATTAATTTTACATAAATTAAGCCCTCCCTGTTATAGAAAGTATGTAAATCCGTAAAATTTTAATATATCAACGTGCCAAATTCTATGTAAAACCAAACGATCTACTGCTGTACATTATGGTCTAATAGATTTTGACATCTCAAAAAGTATAAGCGAATGAATCCAATCCATGTTTAAATTCACCATGTAAGAAATCAAAAACATGATAACGAAATATAAAAACTGTAACCCGAACTGATCTAATTCTACTTCTTTAACAAACCACAACAAATAAAGTAGCTACGTATTATTTGCCTGGCTAAGTTATTTGCTTTAATTTTGGTTTTGGCTTGTATAGATATATATTCATCGATTTGCCTTATTGTAATAAATTAGTTTTGATAATAACCTAAAATTTTATTTATCAATATATATATATATATATATATATATATATTTATAAATATGTAGTTCCTGATGTCGTCAACACTAAATGGTAAACACTATTGTAACTCAGATTAGAACGGACGTGGTCCTCAAGGATGTTAAATTTGTATACCTTCTCAGTTGTGTAATAATTTCTCAGACAACCCTGTTACCTGGAATTGCACAGTTTAATTCAATATAAATGAAATTATCTGGTTTAGAAAGTAATTGAAGCTTACTTACGAGTTAGTAACAAAGGATTATAAAATAAACTCTACAAAACAATCAAAAAAATGTATTTTTATTAATATCTTAAAAAACTTGATATTTGATTTTGCCCAAATTACCCTCCATAATATTTCGTTGCTTCTAATTTTTGAGTTTAACGCAAACAGATAGAAATACTTGGACACCAGACAGCAAATTCATTTATAAACATATAAATGTAAACAAGTAAGAAAGCTGTAGTCGGTTGAACCCGACTACGAGAGCCCCTTTGCCAACATACAGTCACACACACGCATACATACTTCCAGTTCTATACGTAGTTTGAACTATTTTAGGTGCCTTTTAGCCTCCCGCGGTCCATAACGCGATACTTATTATTGAATAACCTCCGTGTTTTTTATTTGATCTTGACGATATCACAACATAGACTAAGTATTGCACATGGTCTGAAGCAAAAGAAACATGACTTTTTAAATAAAACAGTTTCTGGTGGCGCCACCTATTGGTGGGTATATGAAATAAAAAATTTGCTCTCTTGTTGACATTTCGTAAAAATTTTAAGACAATTGGACAACTTATAGCTGGTGCCACCAGAAACAGTTATTTTTAAAAAGCCCTGTTTCTTTTGCGAAAGACCTTGTAATGCGCCGTCTCAACGGTCGACGCTTGTCACATTTTTTTTGACAAGGAACTCTGTATTAATCACTACTCACCTGATCTGGCACCCTGTGATTTTTACCTATTTGGAAAACTTCATTTGCACATGAAAGAACACTGGTTTCAGGACATTTCAGCATCCAAAAGGCGACGATTGACATTCTCAAGAGCATTCCGAAAAATTACCTTAAACTTTCATTTGAAATGCTAATTGACCGGGCTAAACGCTGCATCGACGTACATGGAAACTACTTTGAATAAAAAAATATAACTTTTGAAAAATATTAATTTCTTTTGTTTTTTTTTTTTTAACAGTCCTGTTTCTTTTGCAAAAGACCATGTATAATTATTATAGTGCTTAATAATCGTGTTTTTCGTACTGCTGGGGTCTGGAACAGAAACTCAACAAGTAAGAAATCGGTTGTCGAGTTTACTCAAGCATGAGACAGACACAGACATACATGCACACATTAAGCCATTGCGTGCGGATTTTAGCTCAAACGCGTTCTTAACGCGATACTTAATGTTGAATAACTTCCGTGTTTTTATCCAATATTAAGAAAATTCACAATGTAGATGAAGAATAGTTTATTTATTTTGTGAGCCAAAAATAATCTGGAAAGGTTGAAAATTGTGCTAAATAATGGTTTTTGTCGTATTGCGGCGGTCAGAGAAGGAAATTTAAAAATCTAAAACTAACTTGTATAGCGTACGAAAATAACGAAACTAAAATTAAAAAGTTACTCTAGCTTTTATAACATACACGCAGTCTAGCCCCCCTCACTCTATAAAGCGATACTTAATGTTGTACATCTTCTGTGAATTCTGTTCAATCTAAACGAAATTTACAACAAAGATCATAAATTGTCTAATTATTATGTGTGCCTGAAGGAAATTTTGATCGGATAAAAATTGTACTTAATAATAGTTTTAAGCCCCTTTGCCAAAAAACAGAACAAAGCGGAGCTAATGGAAATGTGCAAAAACCAATAGTATGTAACACATAGAAATAATCATCGGAGATCCAATAAAGTATATATATTCTTGATCAGGACGACTAGACGAGTCGATCTAGCCCTGTCCGTCTGTCCATCCGTCCGTGTAAACACCTTTTTCTCACAGACTATAAGAGCGAGAGCAACCAAATTTTAAAATTAAATTCGTTATTTTCGTACGCTATACGAGTTTGTTTAAATTTTTGAATTTCTTTCCCTGACCCCCGCAATTCGAATAAAACGATTCTAAAGCACAATTTTCAACCGATCAATGTTTTTTTTGTCACACATAATAATTAGACCGTTTTCAATCTACTTTGTGAATTTCGTTAAGATTGAACAATAAACACGGAAGTTATACAACATTAAGTATCGCGCTATAGAGGGTTGGGGGCTAAAAGGCGCCCGCAATGGCTAACTATGTGTACACCTGTGTGTATGTGGGTATGTAGGCAAAGGGGCTCTCGTAGCCGGGTACACTCGACTACAGATTTCTTACTTGTTTTGCACTTTTGCTCTTTTTGAATGCAAAGGGACTAAAAATCAAACATATACTCGTATAGTGTACGAAAATAAGAAATCTAATAGGCGTTCATACGAACAGACAGATGGACATTGCTAGATCGACTCAGCTAGTCAATCTTAACAAAAATATATATACTTTATGAAGTCTTAGATGATTATTTCTACGTGTTAGATTCTTTTCGATTCTGCACATTTTCATTAGCTCCCTTTTTCCTTTCAAATGGTAAAGAGTCTAAAAAGAGGGGGAAATCTCATATGCGGCTATGCGATGAAAGCTTAAGGGTGACGCGAGCCTGGGCGATCTCGGCAAACATGCTCAAAAAATAAGCAGATCCAAAAAGGTGGGTTGCTCACTAGAAGAGAGAACAAAGCCACTGGTGCGTAGCCAACTGCAGGGAGTTAAAGTGCGGATAAATACACAAAGCAAAGCAGTAAAATGCTGTGGTATGGATGAATGAATCAAGTCAGTGGAACTCTACGGAGGTTCACGCTATTCGGATATTGTTACCTTGAATGTACAGAATGCATTCAACTCGGCTAACATGCCGTGCATTCTTATTGCAATGCTGAATATAGACATCCCTGACTACCTTATAATAAAACTCGGTAGTTACTTCAGGGACCCCGTATTCTGGTACGAAATTGAGGAAACCCCTAAAAGCTACCGAGTTTGCTGGACTTTCATGGGACCTGTATGCGGACTTAAACTGTGCAAAATTATTTATGACGAGATAGCAATCAATAATAAGACCAGAGGAGTACTTTTATTATTAACATTACTTCGCCGATGATGTTGCGACCTATACTGCAGCTAAAGCCCTGACGAGGCTGCAATCAATTTATAGTGAACCAATTGGGGTGGCTGTCGGATCACAGAAAAAAGTTGAACTGGAAATTGCTGCTTGAAAGACAGACGCTGTGTATCTAAGTATCAGGAGCCATTGAAAATGTGCAGCTCACCAATATGCTAGTAGAAAGGCAGTGATGACATCTACGGCTAGGGTAAAACCCAACATAGGTATACCAATGCTGCATGCGCCCAAACTTATTATGTCTGTGGCGCATACCACCAGCTCTATGCGGCACCTATTTATATTAGCGTAGTAAAAACGTTGTTATATATTTGTTGTGTCGGAAAATGTGGCTCTGATACTAGCGGGCATTCTCCAATAAATTTAAAAATGTTCCATCTACAGAAATTAGAAGTTAAATCTTTTAAAAACTTACCGCCCGGGTGCAACACCAAACCAAATTAAACAAGTAAGAAGTCTGTAGTCGAGTGTAGCCGACTATGAGAGCCCCTTTTCCTACATAAACAGCCATACACACACATACTCAAACATACACACAGTTCTGCACGTACTTTAAGCCTTTTAGCCTCGCGCTCTACTGCACGTAGATTAATATTGCTTTAAATAATATATGTGCCAAAAAGAAATTTTAATAGCTGAAAATTGTGCCTTATAATCGATTTTTTTAAATTGCGGGGGTCAGGGGAGTAAATTCGAAAATCTAAAGCAAACTTGTAAAGCGTACAAACATAACAAATCTAGATTCCAAATTTGGTTGCTCTAGCTCTTATTTTGCACGGCCCACTTAACCCCCCCTCAATAACACCGCATTCAATGATGTATAACTTCCGAGTTTTTGATCAATCTTACCCAGATTTACAACATAGTATGATGTGCGCTAAAAAGAAATTCAATCAATTGAAAATTGTGCTGAATAATCGTTTTTGCGAATTGCGGGGATCAGGGGAGAAATTTGAAAATCAAAAACAAACTCGTATAGCGTACGAAAATAACGAATCCAAGTTTAAAATTTGGTTGCTCTAGCTCTTATAGTCTCTGAGAAAAAGGCATTCATACAGACTGACAGACAGACAGACGGACGGACGGACAGACAGACGGATACGGCTAGATCGATTTGTCTTGTTGTCCTAATTAAGAATATATATTCTTTATGGGGTCTTCGGTCAATATTTCTACCTGTTACATACTTTTGGATTTTGCACATTTCCATGCACTTTTTTTATGGTAAAGGGGCTAAAAAGCTGTAGTCGAGTGTACCTTCTACACGAGCCCCTTTACCAACATACACAGGCATACAATTCTATGCCTACTTTAAGCCATTGCGCGCGTTTTAGCCCTTAGCGCTCTATACTCGATACTTAATGTTTTTTGTTTACTCTTAACGAGATTCAAGTAGATCTAGAATGATCTAATTATTACGTATACCAAAAAAAAATTTGATCAGTTGAATTTCGTGCTTAATAGTCGTATTCTTTCGTATTGTGGGGTTCAGAGGAGGAAATTCAAAAATCTAAAGCAAACGAAGCGTACGAAAATAAGAAATCTAGATTTCGAATTTGGTTGATTTAGCTCTTACAGTCTCTGAGAAACAGACTTTCATACAGACGGTCAGCCAGACAGGGCTAGATGGACTCGTCCTGATAAAGAATTATTATTCTTTTCGATTTTGCACTTTTGCATTAGCTCCGATTTAGCCTTTTTTTTAAAGGTGAAGGGGCAAATAAAACAAGTAGATAAATAATGTCCTAATTATTATGTGTGCAAAAAAAATTCAATCGGATTTTTATTATTCGTAGTCAGGTGAGAAAATTCAAAAGTCTATAACAAACCCGTATAGAGTACGAAAATAAGGAATCTAGACTTCAAATTTGACTGCTTCGGCTCTCAGAAACTATATCTGTGAAACAGGCGTTCATACAGACAAACAGGCAGAAAGACAGACGGACATGGCTAAATCGACTCGGCAAGTCGTCTTCATCAAGAATATATATACTTTATGTGGTGTCAGTTGATTATTAGCCCCTTTGCCTTTTTGTAAAAAAAGAGCAAAGCGAGGCTATTGGAAATGTGCAAAATTGAAAAGTATGTAACACATAGAAATAATCATCGGAGACCCCATAAAGTATATATATTCTGAATCGGGACGACAAGACGAGTTCATCTAGCCCTGTCCGTCTGTCTGTCTGTCCGTCTGTCCGTCTGTATGAACGCCTGTTTCTCAGAGACTATAAGAGCTAGAGCAACCAAACTTGAAATCTAGATTCGTTATGTTCGTAGGTTATACGAATTTGTTTTTGATTTTTGAATTTCCTCCCCTGACCCCCGCAAATCGAAAAAAAACGATTTTTAAGCACAATTTTTAACCGATCAAATTTATTTTTGGCACACATCATAATTAGACCATTCTTGATCGATGTTGTGAATCTGGGTAAAATTGATCAAAAATCTCGGAAGTTATAGATCATCAAAAGTTGCGTTATGGGCCCGGGGGGGGTGGGGGGGGGGGGTATAATAGCGCGCGCAAAATAAGAGCTACAGCAACGAAATTTGGCATATAGATTCGTTATGTTCGTACGCTATACGAGTTTGTTTTTGATTTTTGAATTTCCTCCCCTGACCCCCGCAAATCGAAAAAAACGATTATTAAGCACAATTTTCAACCGATCAAATTTATTTTTGGCACACATCATAATTAGACCATTCTTGATCGATTTTGTGAATCTGGGTAAGATTGCTCAAAAATCTCGGAAGTTATACATCAGCAAAAGTGGCATTTTGCGCCCCTGGGGCTATGTAGTGCGCGCAAAATAAGAGCTAGAGCAACGAAATTTGGAACGTAGATTTGTTATGTTCGTACGCTATACAAGTTTGCTTTTGATTTTTAAATTTCCTCCCCTGACCACCGCAAATCGAAAATCGGTGCACTCTTGAAAAGGAGCAAAACTAATCGCTCAAGCAAAATGCAGACTATTCAAATGACTTTACCACAGTAAACTTTCAGCTATGGCTTGTACTATTAGAAAAAAAAAAAATATCAGTTTAACATTGTAAGGGAACTGGAAAAACTCAACTGGAAAGACAACGCCTTACGACATATCGTATAATGATTTTTGAAATTGTAGCAGGACCATTTGGGCAGAAAAACTAAAATAGCGTAGTCGACATTTACTCGTGTGACGACAAAACATGAATGCTCAAAAATAGCCAACCAAGTAATCAATAAAGTGCTCCTTAAATTGTCTTGAAGCACGTAACAAACAGACACAAAAAGGCTGTAATCGGATGTATCCGACTACGAGAACGGCCTTTGCCCATATACACAGATATACACACAGTTCTACTCACACTTTTTACTCTCACTGCAGAAAGCGTTCGAGTAGGTGGGGCAGTCAAGAGAATTCACAGCAAAATAGTGGCTAGGTGGTGCTATAAGTTGCTGGAGTTTGGTCAAATAGCATCTATGCTTCAACTGCGGAATTGACAACCATGCGTGTAAAGGTTTTTAAAATAATCTGTGCTGCAAACTCTGCACCCGGAAAGGAGAAAAAATCCGGCACATCAAAATGTGCCCGGAGTACAGAAAGGCTACCACTAACCGCCAAAATTAATAAAATCCAACTTAACTTGCGCAGACTGTTAGGGAGCACACAATTCATTTTGCCATCTTAAGGTAACCGTACCAGAATAAGGATAAAGGTACCGGGTCTCACAGCCCAAATGCGGGAGCGGCAATTTGGAGCTGTGGACAACCAGCACTTCGGCTCACAAAGGTCGCGTATGTTAATGCTTACATACGGGGTAAGTACTGTGGCATGTATATTAACATGACGCTTCCATCCAATATTTTGCCAAAAGGGTAAATGCCATGATTGACGATCTGCGGAAGAACTCTCCAGTAGTAATAGCTGGAGAATTTAATGCATGGGCTGTCGAAAAAGGGAATGCCAGGATATCACCCAAAGGAAGGATATTACCTAAACGCAATGAAAAGGAGCTTGAGCCGGAGCTGAAAAGACCTCTGCAATGAGCCCTAATCACAACCATTTGGATCGGCGTACAAAATAGTTATGACAAGATTATGTACATGTCCGAAAACCGTCTAATCAGTTCAGTTAAGCTCTATAGTGAAAACTCTATTTCCGAAGCAACCACCGGTGACTTACCCAGCAAACACAGCCGAGGATATAGTTAAATACGCAAACGTGAGGGAAATCACGGAAGCAGCAATACAAATCTGAAAGGGGATAGGTTCAGGACCCGATAGAGTGCCGTGTGAAGCCGTCATTAAGTCACCAGTGCTCGCTGACCTATTCAATGAGTGCATAGAAAAATTCCTGAAAATGTGGAAGTTTCAGAGGCTGGTTCTTCTTCCGAAAAACAATAAACCGCCGGAGGACCCCTTCAGCATACTGACCCATAGAGCTAGAAGAAAGGCAATGAATCTCAAACTGGCTATTTGAATTCCGAAAAAAGAGAAGCACCATCTATGCTATTAATACAGTAGTGGACATAGCTACCACAGACATAAAGCGTACGCTATTGAAAGGTGGTACTATGCAGAACTGCCTGGTCATGACACTAGATATCAAAATTGCATTCAATTTCGCAAATTGCCAGTGCGTAACCAGCGCCTTAGAGCAGCTAGATGTACCAGAGTACCTGTGGAGCTTCATTCGCAGCTACACCACGGTCTACGATAAGGCAAACGGTCGGTGACAGTACAACATTACAGGTAGTGTGCTACAAGGCTACGTGCTGGGCTCAGTACTGTGGAATGTGATGTACAAAGGCGGTACTGCGAATTGTGGGATTTGTCTAATTTGTTTAGGTTCCACCATGTGGATAGTTCCTTTTGTACACAGTGTGCACGGACATTTGAAGACACGGAACATTTATCTGTTTTACTGCGGAACAAGAAGAGCTAAGCGTAATCATTGTGAGACCTTTCATATTCTCTGACTAGCTCAGAAAATAATTGTCTAGCGATTAGCCACACTTGTGCAGTAATCATCAAGTCCTAGCACGCGCTGGAAGACAGCGCAACTTAAACTTCAACTCTTGTCGAGGCTTTCATGCCATCTCCCCACATGAAGCTATACCTATCGGTTCATTACCTCGGGAGAAAACGGGTAGTAGGGTTAGGTTTTAGTGGATGCAAGTCCCATACTTAGGCTTTAAAGGCTTTCCCCCCAAACAAAAAAAAAAAGATCAAGTAAGAAATCTGTAGTCGAGTGTACCCTAATAAGAGAGCCCCTTTGCCAACATACACACAGTTGTAAACGTACGTAGCCATTGCAGGCGCCTTTTAGATGCGATCAATAGCGCGGTACTTAATGTTCTATAACTTCCGAATTAATTGTTTAATTACAACGTAAATCAAAAATCGGGTAATTATTATGTGTGCTAAAAAGAAATTTGATCGTTTGAAAAATGTGCTTAATAAACGTTTTTAGCCCCTTTACCAAAAAAAAGAGCAAAGCGGATTTTATGTAAATGTGCAAAATCAAAAAGTATGTAACACATAGAAATAATCATCGGAGACCCCATAAAGTATATATATATTCTTGATCAGGACGACTAGACGAGTCGATCTAGCCATGTCCGTCTGTCCGTCCGTATGAACGCCTGTTTTTCAGAGACTGTAAAAGCTAGAGCAATCAAATTTTAAACCAAGATTCGTTATCTTCGTACGTTAGACCAGATAATTTTAGATTTTTAAATTTCTTCATCCCCGCAGTTCGAAAATAACGATTATTAAGCAAAATTTTCAACCGTTTGAATTTCTTTTTGGCACATATCATAATTAGACAATCTATGTTGTAAATCTGGATAAGATTGGTCAAAAAACTCGGAAGTTATACATTATTAAAAGTGGTGTTATGGAGCCCGGGGGAGCAACAAAATTTGGAATCTAGATTCGTTATGTTCGTACGCTATACGAGTTTGTTTGCTTGACCCCCCGCAATTCGAATAAATCGATTATAAGACACAATTTTCAACCAATTGAATTTCTTTTTTGCACACATCATAATTAGACCATTTTTGATCTGCATTGTAAATTAAGAATGAACAATAAACACGGAAGTTATACAACATTAATGATCGCGCTATAGAGCGAGGGGGTTAAAAGGTGCGCGCAATGGCTTATTGTACGTGCAGAACTGTGTGTATGTGTGTATAGGTGTATATGTAGGCAAAGGTGTTCTCGTAGTCGGGTTCACTCGACTTCAGACTTCTTACTTGTTAATATTACTTCTGGTTGAAAATTGTGCTTAATATTCGTTCTTTTCGTATTGCAGGGATCTGTGAAGGAAACTCAAAAATCTAAAACAAACTTGTATAATGAATCTAGATTTTAAATTTGGTTGCTCTAGCTCTTATAGTCTCTGAGAAACAGGCGTTCAAACAGACGGATGGACAGACGGACATGGATAGATTGACTCAGCTCGTCCTCCTGATCAAGAATATGTATACTTTATGGGGTATGCTATAATTACTTTTTATCTGTTACATACTATAGTAGGCCATCAACAGCACTACATCGGACACCACAGGATTCAGAGCCCGCAGTTAACCTATATAACTAATAACCTATATAGATCTAAAAGCAAAAGTAATTTTTACACAAATATAGCTTAGCTATGCGGACATACATATTCATAACAGAAGTTTAACGTTAATGAAGTTTTAAAATAAATGGACACATATTTCATATAACTTTGATGTTTAAAATTTAATTGTGTTAACTTCATTGAGTTAGCCAGTCCATTAATTATCGACAATGTAAAATAAGCAAACCATGATTTTTTAAGTACACGTGTTTAACTGGTGGGAATCAAATCTGTGAAAAATTGCATAACTTAATAATTAAAATTGAAATATATAAAAAAATTGGTAATACTATTTGTTTATAATTAATAGATTATAAAAATAAAAATAAAATAAAAAATTTAAGCATATTGGATTTGCTGAAAACGTCATTACTCGATAAACAGAAAAGTTAATAGGAACACCTTTGTGAAGTTGATATTGTTATTGGCGTACGGGAAAACGATTTGTTGAAATTCGAACGATGAAATAATCGATAAAAACACATCTCTAGGTTGATACATAAAATAAAAATACATAAAAGTGAGTTTTAAGTAATTGAAAATAAATTCTAAACAGATTTGTATTTTAATGTGAAAGATTAAAGCAAATAACAAAATACTTGAAATTATAAGAGACAACATTTAAAGAATGTGATAAATATGAAGTGCATTTGTTATATTACATATCTGTAATCTACAAAGATTTTCCCTGGTACTGCATCCATAGATGGATTAAGTATTCACATAACGAATAATATAACTTATTGTTTAATATTTTAACTATTAAAGTTTATGGCAATGAAAGTGAATATATAATTCGTATGCATTGATTTTTAAGAGTCAATATGTATATGGATATCTGATTCGAAAATTCACATCAAATATTTTTAATACGACCTTTTAATCCCGAAAAATTAAGAACAATTTAGATAAAATGCATCTTAAAAAAATGTCCATTATTAACTATCAACATGCATTTAAAATAATACAAGTAAATTAGTCAAAGTGTACATACATAAATTTGAGTATATATACAATACACGGAAATTTGTATATATACATATTTATGAAATGTATTTATGTATTCATGCATACAAATTAAAAGGTATCTATAATTTAACTTGTCACCAAGTGGAAAGATCAGATACATACGGCACTGCGATTTTAAAAAAACTGAAGTTTATGTTTTGGAAATTTTAAAAAAAAATGTATAAGTACCAAATATATTCATGTAAATAAGTAAAATACACACATTATTTTATATATGCGTACATACATCTATTAATATGAATATGTTTGCAAAGAATTATGTATATATAAATTGTTATGCATTATACTTATATGCGTGGATTTTAATGTTTATATATAAATATAAAAAAATTAATATATAATATCAACAATATATATTTAGATATATATATATATATATATATATAAGTATATATAATTTATTGTGTATCTATGCGTGTGTTGCTTGCCTTTTAGCAAAAGAAATTGGTATCTATTTACATGCATGTATAAAACATATATATATATATATATATGTATATATATATATTTATGCGTATGCGTACACATTTACATACAGCTATTTCAATTGGTAGGAACTCTTAGTGTGTGCGCAAACCATTCAGCCCATTCCTTCACCTGTTACACTGTAGTTATCAAAAATTTTAATTCAAAATAAGCACATAACTATACCATATGTCTGTTTTGTGTATGCCAAAACAAACACTTTTAACCTTTTAATTTTGTTCTTTATTCTTAATAATAAATATATAATAAAAAAATGTCATCAATAATATTATCTAATAACAATAAAAATGAATAATATCAATTATTATTTACCTAGTTTTTTATTCGTTGGAATGACCATTAAACATATTTTTTGATTCTCCCATTAAAAACGTAAAAAAATATGGGTGAATAAATAAGTTTTGTGGTCTACACTTAATCAAAACATTCATACATTTCTTTTTAATTTTTATTGTATAATTAATTTTGTTTATACTTGGGGCTTATTTTAAATATTTGTAAACTTTTATTTTTCAATATTCGTTAAGTTCATATCTCCAATTACAAGGGACTTAAGCCAGCAGAATATTAGGTATGATTCACAATTCTCTTGATCGCATTCTATTAAATTTAGTATGAATAAAATAAAAGATATTTAGGTATAAACATTATTAAAATTGCATCTTATACGCGGATATATAGTTTAAAAATCGTATTTTGTAAGATATATATATATAACGATAGCTAGTTGCTATAAAGTAAAGGAAAAAAATTTAATTCACAAACTAAAATAATTTGTTCTTTTTTTTATTTTGTATTTAGAGTGAATAATTTGGACAAAATTTAACCGGCAGTCTTTTGCTGGAAATTTACTAACTAAATAATATTAGGAATTGTGCTCACTCAGTTATACTGGAGCAGAACGGAGAAAGTACTAGGGGTGCAGATTCCCCCGACGCAAACCAAGAGAATCGAGCGACGTGTTGGTGGACTCCGTGGGCTGCAATGGGTTGTTTTGGTTCTCCAACTTCAAAACAATCCGATGTAAGCTCTGATGATTCGAAAAGCCAAAAACGAAGAAGCGACGCCATATCAAGGCAATTGCAAAAGGATAAACAGCTCTATAGAGCTACACACAGACTGCTTCTTTTGGGAGCTGGCGAGTCTGGTAAATCAACTATCGTAAAACAAATGCGTATATTGCATGTTGATGGATTTTCGGAACAAGAAAAAAAACAGAAAATTGATGATATTAAAAAAAATATTCGAGACGCAATATTGGTAAGTAATACTTACTATAAATCTTAGCATTGCCATTATTTTTATAATATTTATTTTATATTATTTATTAATTTTTATTGTTTATACATATGTTAATCTTAAATTTTTATTAGATCTGTTATGCTGTTGACACAGTAATTTAAAGTTCAATAATACGCATTGTGTTGGATTCATCCATTTCCTCTAAGAGGAATGCTAAAATAAAAAAAAAAAATTAATATAAAAGTCTTTATTAAATATTTAACAAAAACAAAAATCGGATTAATTTACTTTTTATTTTGTGGAAAACTTTCGAAATTATTTAAAATATATTTCATTTCTGGTTCTCCATAAACAATTGGCTTTATCTTTTGTGAATAATGCATGATGTCTACATAAAAGCAATTGATTTAAAAATATTTTGACATCGGCTTACTTGCACTGTATAGAGGTCAACTAAAAATCTTAGTCAAAAGACTCGGATGATAAGACTAACGACTTCCCTCTTTGTGTTTATAGTACATATCAATATATATAACTACTGCTACTAATTAAAGCTCTTTAATTAAAAGTTTACTTTTCTGAGAATAAATCATAAACTAAATTTTTTATGGCAAAAAAAATTAAATTTCATTATTTTTCGCCAGTTTTTACTTGTGAATAGTAGAACGAGCAATATACAACCCTAAATTGTATTGTACCGGCTAACAAATAACGTGTAGCTTTAACTCAAAAAATATACAATAATAATAATAATTTGTGGTGCGTTTCCACACGGCAATATCTGCAAGATATGATGCAAAAACGGGTGTACCTCAAGAAAGTGTATTGGAGCCATTGATCTACACCCTATTCACTCAACATTGATCTAGGTATCCAGCAAAAAACAAGTAAGAAATCTAAAGTCGAGTGAACCCGCTACGAGAGCCCCTTTGCGTACATATAAACTCGTATAGCGTACGAACATAAAATTTGGTTGCTCTAGCTCTTATAGTCTCTGCGAAACAGGCGTTCATACGGACAGACGGACATGGCTACATCGACTCGTCTTGTCGTCCTGATCAAGAATATATATAATTTATGGGGTCTCCGATGATTATTTCTATGTGTTACATACTTTTGACTTTTGCACATTTCCATTATCTCCGCTTTGTATCTTTTTTATGGCAAAGGGGCTGTATGATGCTAGCATCGGGTATGTATCAGGGCCGCTGTGGTAAAATACTATTGGCTTCTTGGTCCAAAAAGCAAGTTGTCTCTAAGCAACAAAGTGACAATCTATAGGCAAATAATTGAACCAATTTTGATAAATGGCTGTCAAATATGGGGGCTTGCGTGCGATACCCAGGTTAAGCAAATTCAAGTAGCACAAAACAAAGTGCTCAGGCTTATCACTGTATGCGAATGGTATGTGAAGAACAAAACATTGTACAACGACCTGAACGTTGCCACAGTGTTGCACTCATGCCATTATAATAACCGCATCCTTAACCACAGCAATAGGTTGGCCAAGAGGCTGACAAGAACCCGCCCAGGACGACGCGTCAACAGACGTCGACCAGGTAGCCATAATCCATGCCGAGTAATAATAGGTGTGTGTGTGTGTGTGTGTGTGCGCGCGTGTGTGTGTGTGTGTGTGTGTGTGTGTGTGTGTGTCCTCATATGTAATTATTATATTATTATTGTATATTTAATAGAATCGAAGTAATTTTTATGCAGTCTATGCCATAAACAAGTAAATTACAGGCCAACAGCAGAAGTACCTAATTTAAAGCAAACAAGTAAGAAATCTGTAGTCGAATATACCCGACTACGAGAGCCCCTTTGCCTACAGACACACACACATACAACCAGTTCTACACGCACTTTAAGCCATTTCGCGCGCTCTATAACGCGATATTTAATGTTGTATAACTTCCGTGTTTTTTGTTCAATCTTATATTATAATGTGTCCTAATTATTATATTTCCCAAAAAGAAATTTTATCGGTTGTAAATTGTGCTTCATAATCGTTTTTTTTTTTCGTATTGCGGTGGTCAGGGGAGGAAATTCAAATATCTAAAACACACTCGTATAGCGTACGAAAATAACATATCTAAATTTCAAATTTGGTCTAGATCTTTTAGAGTCTGACAAGCACACGTGCATACAGACGGACAGGACTAGAAAGACTCGGCTAGATGTCTTGATTAAGAATATATATATTTTATGGGGTCTCCGATGATTGCTTCCACCTGTTTCATACTTTTCGATTTTGCACATTTCCATTAGTTCCCTTTTCGCCTTTTTTAAAACCAAAGGGGCTAAAAAATACCTTGATATTAAATGATGTTAATTTTACAATTTGTAATTTTTACGTTAATGGTTAAAGCAGAACTTTGAAGAAAGATGTTGGAAATTGCAATCAAAATTTACCGAACAAAATCTAAAGACAGTAAAAACATTATTATAAAACAATACGATGGACTGTGTATATAAAATTATTAAAATTGTTAAATTGTTATTGCGAATTATATGTTTTTTTTTGTTTCCTGGAATATGTTATTGTAATATTTCATTGTATTTTAAGTTTATCTTCGAAATAAAATATAGACATTTTATTTTGCGGGTTGGAATTTTAAAAATAAAAAAAGTTTATTCTTGTACTAACGTTATCAATATATATATTATTTATTATTACAGACTATTACTGGAGCCATGAGCACTCTAAATCCACCTGTAGCTTTAGAAAAAAAAGAAAATGAACCCCGAGTGGAATATATTCAGGATTATGCGTCTAGTAAGAATAACAATAATTTTTTGACCCCTAACAAGCAGTAAAAAGAATTTTTTTACGAAAACATCATGCACTAATATGCATATATTAATGTTGATTTAGCCGTTCCTTTATTTGTTTTTTTTTTTATCTCAGGAAGCAGTTTTTTAAGTAGCCAAACTGTAATCAATTTAAAAAAGACTTAATGTGAAGGTTTACTAACTATCATATGAACTGTATATTGTTGTTTAGTTGTATGTTTCGTACTTAACATCGAGTGCAAATAATAAAAATTTTTGTTCTTGTTTTGTTAAGTGAACGAAAAGTATATATTACATAAAACTGATATTTGGAAATAGGAAATTTTTTTTTTTAAATTTATATTTATTAAGGAATACGAAGTTAACAAATAACAGATAATAGAATAACAATCACACTTGATTTACTTAAAAACTGTAATTTTTATCAAATATAATTAATTAAGTAGTTCAGATATGACTCAGATACTAGCTTATATAAGAACAGAGTAATACCATACATGTAATATTAGACTGACCGCTCAGCTTATCAGTCCTGACCAAAATCAATTTTTTTTCTATTACATCCTTTTTTAGGTCCGTATAGATAAATTTGATCGTGTGCAACCGAAGCATTGTAACTTGTTACGTATAATCCAAATATATTGTGTAATTCCTAAAACATTTTAATTGGGTTATTCTCATCCATGCTTTTAGATTGTTGTACTATTTCTTCTCCATCAAAACACTGTCTTGATTTTGATTGTAGTTCATTAATTGAAAGAATACTTTATATCAAAATAATTAAAATATATGCTTATAGACCTTAGAAGAAATGTTTGTCTTTTATGTCTAATAAATAACATAACCCTATTTTAGAACATTTTTATAATATATTTTTATTCCAATATTACATTTGAGACAATAATCTTAAGTAAAATGTATAAATCCTAAAAGCGCGAGTTCATGTTAAATTACCCGTTAGAGTACGCAAAAACAATACTTTTTACTTGTTTGTTAACAAAGTTTTCGAATGTATCATAAATGCTTGTTGTTTTCATTTTCAGGTCCCGACTTTAATTATCCTCCTGAATTTTATGAACACACAGAAGAATTATGGAAAGATAAAGGGGTTCTTCAAACCTATGAAAGGTCAAATGAATATCAATTAATTGATTGTGCTAAATAGTAAGTAATTGGCTTATCTTACCTTTAAGTAAATTTTTAAATTATTTTCTAACCAATTTAATTTAAAATTTAAAGTTTGTGTCGATAAA
The DNA here is from genome assembly GCA_037044455.1 of Zygothrica quintamaculata. Classification (NCBI taxonomy): domain Eukaryota; kingdom Metazoa; phylum Arthropoda; class Insecta; order Diptera; family Drosophilidae; genus Zygothrica; species Zygothrica quintamaculata. The sequence goes on along the minus strand of JBAMBS010002342.1, from coordinate 558 downwards.
ATAAGTACAATATTTAATTATAAATGTATAATTTACAATAACATTTTTATTTAGGAATATGTTAAATGTGTAAACGAAATTAATGGATTTATATAATTTGGGGTAAATTATTTACAACTACATATATATGAATAGTTTTGTTAATTGGGCAGTAGTGTAAGTAATAAGCTAGTTACATGTTGATGAGTTTTTTTTAGCCCCTTTGCGTTTTCAAAAAAGAGCAAAACGGAACTCATGGATTTGTGCAAGATCGAAAAGTGTCTAACAGGTAGAAATAATAATCGGAGATCCCATAAAGTTATATATTCAGAATCAGGACGACAATGAATCGATCTATCCCTGTCCGTCTGTCTGTATGTCCGTCTGTATAAACACCTGTTTCTACGAGACTATAAGACCTAAAGCAACCAAACTTGGAATCTAGATTCGTTATGTTTGTAGATTATACAAGTTTGTTTTTGAATTTCGTCCCCTGACTCCCGCAATACGAAAAAAACGATTATTAAGCACATTATTTTTGGCACACATCACAATTAGACCATTTTTGATCAATTTCTG
>JBAMBS010002341.1:0-85222 GCA_037044455.1 Zygothrica quintamaculata | reverse complement strand
AATAACAACAACAAGAGAAGCAGCAACAGCAGGCAGCAGGCAGCAGGCAGCAGGAGGCAAACACAACAACAATATTAACAAAACTAAAGACTTTGTAGATTGTTGTTGCCAGTCGACATTTGCTGCATTATTTCCTTCCGCATTTTGCTGGGACGCTCCGAAAAGTGTTTCGGCGGCATCGCAGTGAGGCCGACAGGCTGCCAGGATATGCATATTACATTGTGCCGTGTTTCCTGCTGCCTGAATGCTTGCTGCCTGTTAACCAAGTTTGGGCTTGGTAACCTTTTTGTTTGCATTTGTGCTTGTTGTGTTTTCCCCCCTCCTCCCAATATATATATATATATATATATATATATATATATTTTAGCTGCATTATTAAATGAGCAACGTGAGCGCAAATTTGTTAAGCATTTACATTGCCCATCCGTTTGCCTTTCATTCCCCAGGCCTACCCTATATACGGCTTATACCAAAGGTGACCGCTGTCTCAGGCGAGACATTGAATTTGAAATGCCCAGTGGCCGGTTATCCCATCGAGGAGATACACTGGGAGCGTGGTGGACGCGAGCTACCGGATGATATACGACAGCGTGTTCAGCCAGATGGCTCGTTGACCATCAGTCCAGTGCAGAAACATACTGATTCTGGGGTCTATACATGTTGGGCACGAAATAAACAGGGTCACAGTGCTCGTCGCAGTGGCGAGGTGACGGTCATAGGTTAGTATATATATTAATGGATACAGAATTCTTGGCCATTTTGGGCCAGCTTCCTTAACAGGCCATAAACACAACAAAGTCTATGTCGGCATCAGCGTCGACGTAGACGGTGACGTCAACGCCAAAAGACGGTAACTACGATGACAACAAGGGACCAACAGCAAATGAAGCCAAGTGAAAATTGCATTTTAATTATTAACAGCAAACTAAGTAGAGTATCGTATGGCGCTTAAACTTTTCCTTTGGCTTTTCTTTTTGCTTTCGCTCTTCCTTCTTAATTTTGCTTTTGCTTATACATTTTCATTTTGGTGTGTGCTCTGCATTTGCTTTTGCTGTAATTAAATATGCGCAATAATCTAAGCTTAAAAGTTTCTAAATTAAAAGGGTAAATAAGGTGCCGCGGAGTACGGGTCAGCAAGGGCATCAAGGGAAAGCAACCCTTTTTTTTTGATTTTTGCATTATTATTATTATTTTTGTAATTTTTTTCCTTCTGTTTTTCTCTATATATATATATAAATATATATATATATATATATATATATATATATATTCCCTTTTTTTTATTTTTAAATTTTTGATTTCACTTAATGAATTCGAGTGCTAATGAAGCGCGACGTTGATTAAATTTTCATAATTTGTAAACCTTTTTCTGGGATTTTTTTATCTGCTCCCACAATCGTTGCGCATTAGCGCCGCATAAAAGTATGCAACACTTTTTGTTCCCTAATTACCCTTCTTGCTGACTTGAAAGTGGGTGCGTCCCTGCTCTGTGTAACCTACTACTTCTGTCAATCCTTGCTTGTAACTTATGTATGCCTTGAACAAAAAAAAAAAAACAATACTGCTTGCAGTGCCGCCGCGTCTAAGTCCCTTTCAAACATCTATACTACAACTGAATATGGGTGATCGGGCCTCGTTAACATGCTCTGTGGTCAAAGGTGATTTACCATTGACCATCAATTGGCGCAAGGATGGCCGCCCCATCGATCCCACACAGCATATGTCTGCCAAACAGGTGGATCAGTATAATAGCATTCTGGTCATTGACAATCTGGGCAGCGATCATACTGGCAACTATTCGTGTGTGGTGCGAAATTCTGCGGCGGAAGTGGAGAACTCACAGGCACTTTTGGTTAATGGTAAAGATAATGAGTTGGGAATACTCGTGTATTATTTCGTATATATATATATGGAGTAATCCTATCAATCATATTTAGTTTTAAAATTTTTAAGTAGTTGCGTTCTTTCGTATGCACTTTGTTTAATGTAATCTCTAAAAGTCACTAACAAAATAAGAAAAAAAAAAGAATTTAACTATGCAATGCAATTATCCTTGTCTACCTGTATATTATGTTAGCTATTTAGTAATTGAAATCATCTATATAAATATATATAAAATAATTATATTTCTGAAACCACCTTCACTTTAACATTTGGAATGTTTGTATATATCAAAGTAAATTACCCATTTTCTTAACTGTAGATTCTAACAATCTTTTAACAAAACTGCGAAGGTTAAGTTATAAAAACTATACTATTTATTATATTATATTAAATTATTTATGTGTGTTTATATGTGTATAAAAAGTGAACATTAACAAAATTACAAATAGGAAATCGCAAACAGCAGCTCAACGTGGAAACTCAACTCAATCCTCATCATTGTCTACAGCAACGATAATAACAATTAACAAAAAGGGTTAACAGCATATTCAATTGCAGCTCTTAACATTTTTGGTTACTTTCTACTATTTACAGTACCACCGATCATAGAACCGTTCGCCTTTCAGGATGGTCTGGCCGAGGGTATGCGCACGCGCACCGTTTGTGGTGTATCTCGGGGCGATGCACCATTGAAGCTTATCTGGCTGAAGGATGGTGAACCGTTGCCTGATTTGCTGGGTGCCAATGTCACCATGCTAGATCAGTATAGTTCACTATTGAGCATTCCCTCGCTATCGGCCACACATTCTGGCGAATATACATGCGTGGCCACAAATCCGGCAGCTGAGATCAAGTATACCGCTTTGTTGCAGGTCAAAGGTAGCGTACTAGGTTACAAGACAGTTAACCAACATACCAACATACAACATTCAACATACAACATACACATTCATCACATATATCACACACTCACACATTTAAACCATATTTTTACTAACTGAAAAATTTTCACAATTGCCCCCTTCAACTATATAAAAATTAAATAATATTAATAATAATAATAATAATTTTTGCTTTCGCTGATGTTTTCATGAAAAGCGCTTCTTAATGGTTTTGAGTTTTTCAAGTTAAAAGAGATCCGATATCAACTTTTGAGTAATATTTCTATGAGCTCAGAACTACACTATTTTTGATGCTTGTCATATGGCTATACAGAGCTGAATTGTAACTGAACGTTGCGTAACTCTGTGCGAAAGCGTCAAAAACAAAGCATCATTTGCTACGCAAGAGTTACGCAACGTTCAGTTACAATTCAGCTTGTTAGCCATATGACAAGCATCAAAAATAGTTTAGTTCTTAGCTCATAGAAATATTACTCAAAAGAAAAAAAAGGAATTATGAAAAACTCAAAACCATTAAGAAGCGCTTTTCATGAAAACATCAGCGAAAGCAAAAATTATTATTATTATTATTAATATTATTTAATTTTTATATAGTTGAAGGGGGCAATTGTGAAAATTTTTCAGTTAGTAAAAATATGGTTTAAATGTGTGAGTGTGTGATATATGTGATGAATGTGTATGTTGTATGTTGAATGTTGTATGTTGGTATGTTGGTTAACTGTCTTGTAACCTAGTACGCTACCTTTGACCTGCAACAAAGCGGTATACTTGATCTCAGCTGCCGGATTTGTGGCCACGCATGTATATTCGCCAGAATGTGTGGCCGATAGCGAGGGAATGCTCAATAGTGAACTATACTGATCTAGCATGGTGACATTGGCACCCAGCAAATCAGGCAACGGTTCACCATCCTTCAGCCAGATAAGCTTCAATGGTGCATCGCCCCGAGATACACCACAAACGGTGCGCGTGCGCATACCCTCGGCCAGACCATCCTGAAAGGCGAACGGTTCTATGATCGGTGGTACTGTAAATAGTAGAAAGTAACCAAAAATGTTAAGAGCTGCAATTGAATATGCTGTTAACCCTTTTTGTTAATTGTTATTATCGTTGCTGTAGACAATGATGAGGATTGAGTTGAGTTTCCACGTTGAGCTGCTGTTTGCGATTTCCTATTTGTAATTTTGTTAATGTTCACTTTTTATACACATATAAACACACATAAATAATTTAATATAATATAATAAATAGTATAGTTTTTATAACTTAACCTTCGCAGTTTTGTTAAAAGATTGTTAGAATCTACAGTTAAGAAAATGGGTAATTTACTTTGATATATACAAACATTCCAAATGTTAAAGTGAAGGTGGTTTCAGAAATATAATTATTTTATATATATTTATATAGATGATTTCAATTACTAAATAGCTAACATAATATACAGGTAGACAAGGATAATTGCATTGCATAGTTAAATTCTTTTTTTTTTCTTATTTTGTTAGTGACTTTTAGAGATTACATTAAACAAAGTGCATACGAAAGAACGCAACTACTTAAAAATTTTAAAACTAAATATGATTGATAGGATTACTCCATATATATATATACGAAATAATACACGAGTATTCCCAACTCATTATCTTTACCATTAACCAAAAGTGCCTGTGAGTTCTCCACTTCCGCCGCAGAATTTCGCACCACACACGAATAGTTGCCAGTATGATCGCTGCCCAGATTGTCAATGACCAGAATGCTATTATACTGATCCACCTGTTTGGCAGACATATGCTGTGTGGGATCGATGGGGCGGCCATCCTTGCGCCAATTGATGGTCAATGGTAAATCACCTTTGACCACAGAGCATGTTAACGAGGCCCGATCACCCATATTCAGTTGTAGTATAGATGTTTGAAAGGGACTTAGACGCGGCGGCACTGCAAGCAGTATTGTTTTTTTTTTTTTGTTCAAGGCATACATAAGTTACAAGCAAGGATTGACAGAAGTAGTAGGTTACACAGAGCAGGGACGCACCCACTTTCAAGTCAGCAAGAAGGGTAATTAGGGAACAAAAAGTGTTGCATACTTTTATGCGGCGCTAATGCGCAACGATTGTGGGAGCAGATAAAAAAATCCCAGAAAAAGGTTTACAAATTATGAAAATTTAATCAACGTCGCGCTTCATTAGCACTCGAATTCATTAAGTGAAATCAAAAATTTAAAAATAAAAAAAAGGGAATATATATATATATATATATATATATATATATATTTATATATATATATAGAGAAAAACAGAAGGAAAAAAATTACAAAAATAATAATAATAATGCAAAAATCAAAAAAAAAGGGTTGCTTTCCCTTGATGCCCTTGCTGACCCGTACTCCGCGGCACCTTATTTACCCTTTTAATTTAGAAACTTTTAAGCTTAGATTATTGCGCATATTTAATTACAGCAAAAGCAAATGCAGAGCACACACCAAAATGAAAATGTATAAGCAAAAGCAAAATTAAGAAGGAAGAGCGAAAGCAAAAAGAAAAGCCAAAGGAAAAGTTTAAGCGCCATACGATACTCTACTTAGTTTGCTGTTAATAATTAAAATGCAATTTTCACTTGGCTTCATTTGCTGTTGGTCCCTTGTTGTCATCGTAGTTACCGTCTTTTGGCGTTGACGTCACCGTCTACGTCGACGCTGATGCCGACATAGACTTTGTTGTGTTTATGGCCTGTTAAGGAAGCTGGCCCAAAATGGCCAAGAATTCTGTATCCATTAATATATATACTAACCTATGACCGTCACCTCGCCACTGCGACGAGCACTGTGACCCTGTTTATTTCGTGCCCAACATGTATAGACCCCAGAATCAGTATGTTTCTGCACTGGACTGATGGTCAACGAGCCATCTGGCTGAACACGCTGTCGTATATCATCCGGTAGCTCGCGTCCACCACGCTCCCAGTGTATCTCCTCGATGGGATAACCGGCCACTGGGCATTTCAAATTCAATGTCTCGCCTGAGACAGCGGTCACCTTTGGTATAAGCCGTATATAGGGTAGGCCTGGGGAATGAAAGGCAAACGGATGGGCAATGTAAATGCTTAACAAATTTGCGCTCACGTTGCTCATTTAATAATGCAGCTAAAATATATATATATATATATATATATATATATATTGGGAGGAGGGGGGAAAACACAACAAGCACAAATGCAAACAAAAAGGTTACCAAGCCCAAACTTGGTTAACAGGCAGCAAGCATTCAGGCAGCAGGAAACACGGCACAATGTAATATGCATATCCTGGCAGCCTGTCGGCCTCACTGCGATGCCGCCGAAACACTTTTCGGAGCGTCCCAGCAAAATGCGGAAGGAAATAATGCAGCAAATGTCGACTGGCAACAACAATCTACAAAGTCTTTAGTTTTGTTAATATTGTTGTTGTGTTTGCCTCCTGCTGCCTGCTGCCTGCTGCCTGCTGTTGCTGCTTCTCTTGTTGTTGTTATTGCTTTTGTTGTTACTGATGTTCTTCCCGGTTGTATGTGCTTGTGGATATCTGCGAAATATGCATAATTTTCGAGCATGTCATACATAAGCGCTTTGGTGTCTGTGCCTGGTGTTGGTTTCAATGTGAGCGTTGGTGTTGGTGTTGCTGTTGGTGTCAGTGTCGATGTCTGTATGCCTCTGTATGTGTCTATGTGTGTCTGTCTGTATGTTTGTGTGTGTTTGAGGATGCGAGATTGTTGTAATCACCGCCATTACCAAGTCGCGTAATCAGCGACAATGCAAGGCTTTAAACAAAAAATAAAAAACGCGAACACCCGTGCTTTATGCGCGATTTTACATTATTTTTAGCTTAAGCAGCATTTCCTGATTTGCTTAAACTTTATGGGAATAGTAAAACTGTCAAAGGCTTTGTGGAATAAACAGATTTCTAAGCGCTAAAGTTAAGCTAAATAAAAAATAAAATATAATATAATTAACTAAGAAAAAAATCAGTTAAAAACAAAATTGAAATGTAATGTTTCAGTCTTTATATTTTTAATATAGTCAAAGGAAAAGTTTAATTTCATATAATTAAGAGATATTAAATAAGGATTTTCGTTTTCATTATATACTATACATTATATACGTTTGTCTTATACACTGCAAAAGTTTTTATAGTGCATTCAGAGTTTGCCTTCATTTCTGGGTTATTTGTTAACTTTCAGCGCAAAGTTTGAGCACAAACATGGCGCAGTTTATTTTTTTAAGTTCCTTCATTTTGTTTTTTATATTTTTTTTGTGAAACGGTTGTCATCCTGTTTGTGTTTCCTTGCGCCTGGCAACGCCATTTTGTTTGCCCGGCGACACAAAAATATTTGATTTCTTGCAAAAACAAGGTAGAAGAGGCGCTCAAAAAAGCCTCGCTGCGCCCACCCATCCTATGCATAAGTGAGTGTGCATGTTGTGTATGTGTATGTGTGTGTTTTTGTGTATGTGTATGTCTCAGTGTGAGTGCCTTGAAGAACACTTTACGTGTAGAACCGTAAAGCACACTGCAGGCAAAGACAAAGCTAGACAAGAATAGGGGTGCAGAGTGTGAAGAGGAATAGGTACATGCCAAACGCGTGGCAAAACAAAATCGAGCAAAAGTAGGCAACATGAAATCGCCCAAAAAAATGAAAAAAACAGAAAAACGAAAACGAAAAGAAAAAGAGATATAAAAAAAGGAAAAAAAAAATGAAAACTCAGAGCACTGGAAAACGTTTAAGTGCATGTGTAAAGTAGCTGCCTACAAACATATGAGCACACACACACACATACATAGATAGTCAGTTTTACATTCATATGCTATGTATGTTTGTGTGTGAGTGTTTTGTAAATGTGGCACATACCATAAATATTCAAGCGAGCCGCATGCTCGACACGACCCGCACGATTCTCAGCTATACAGGAATATTCGCCACCATCCTCGACCATGACATGGCTTATGTTAACATGACTAATTACATCTCCATGCACGGTGATGTATTGTCCGATCATAAATCTGTAAATAAAAAAGAGAGCACAGAGAAAGAGAGAGATAGAGAGAGAGTAAGTGTGAGTGTGAAAGAGCATATACATATTGTAAACCAAAATAACGTACATTAATATTGAAAGCATTTTGTAAAGCAAACGCGTCGTATGCGCAATGCGATATGCATTTTAGAATTGTCTTTTGCATATTTAAATGCTCAGGCCACGGGCATTAACGAGCAACTACAACTACATACATGCATACATATGTATGTGTGTGTATATATATTTTATGTATATAAACACATATACAGAAAGGGCGCATCTTGTATGCAGGCTGACCCAAATCCTTTGGCTGTGTTGGCTTCATTTGTTTTCAACACAACACGGCGTATACGTAACATTGCATTATTCAGATATAATGAAGGCTGTCAGTCTATGCCATCATTCTGTCCAAGCTGTCAAGCTTAACATAGTTTCTACACGACTATTCAATGTCATGTGCCACACCCATTACAGTAATAACACTGAAACACGAAACACGAATAGACGAAACACTCACATTCACACACACACACACACACACACAGCATCAAGATACAAGATTCCACTTAATGCGGCCGTAACGTAACGTTTTCATGCCAAATAATGAAGGGAAAAAAAAAGGATTTCATGAGCGCTCAAGTTTGGCATTAGATTTGTTTGTTTGTTTACCAAACGTCTTACGTATACAGCCTCTTATTGGCATAGACATTAATTACAGCACAAACAATGTTACGCATATGCCATATAACAAATACACACATATACATACACATATGCATACACTTATACATATATATTGAGTCGGCTTTGTGGAATCTTATTGTTAAACAGAGCATCACAAAGCAGACGGCTCATTAGTTTGTGGGCGAAGGCAACTGGCAACTGGCAACTCGCAACTTTTCAATTGGCATTAGAGTAACAGCAGGAAAGTAATTACAATTTTAATTAAGTTTTGCTTTGATGGTGGCAAAGACGCAGTGGCAGTGGCAGTGGCAATGGTACATGCTGTTAAGGCATGGCTTATGAATGCATTAGCCTCGTTGTATAGTAGATTTTGTAAGTGCACTTTCCTGGACTCTGATTTCCCCAGAAAGTGGCAAAGTCAACCAAAAAACTTGGCGGTTGCCACTTTATGAAGTGCCCCAAAAGCCGCGCGACGCTTGTTAAAACAACAACAAGTGTAGTTAAATGAAAATGAAGCTGCTCAAAACTCAGTCTACCAAATATATATATAACTGTATATATATATATATATATATGTGTGTGTGTGTGTGTGTATGTGTAGACAAGTAGATACTCAGGCATGGACATGGATGCTAACTGCAACACTTGAGCGCATTGAAACAATGCCAGGACAAAATTGCAACAAAGTTGCACACATCCGCACATGGCAGGCAGGCAGGCAGGCAGGCAGTAAAGTTCTCCAGCTGCCACATCCTCATGCAGTGGCAGCTTAAACGGCACTGCGAAAGTTTAAGTGCGAGTATGTGTGGGTGTAGTTACATGTGCGATTGTATGTGTGTGTGTGTGTGTGTGGGCTGAAGAGGCAGGTCTGTGGCATAAAACGCTTTGGTTGCAACAATATAAACCTAATAGTTTGGCGCGGCTTTTGTGTGCTGTTTTAGCTGATTGTTGTAAGTATGTGTATGTGTGCCTTCGTGTGTGTGCTTGTGTGGGGGGATTATGGGTGGCTTAATTTCCAACATAAAAAAGAAACTAAAAATAAAACTAAAATAATAAAGATGAAAATGAAAATAAAAGGTTTAGGTGTGAACAGAGAAAGTTTTCGCCGGCAAACTTACAAAATTATGAATTTCAATTTGTGGAAAAGTGCTTAAACTGACACGGATTACAATGGGGTGTTAATGAGATTTTCTGTCCACAAATACAACAATTTTCAGAGAAAATAAAAAAAGTAAAATACATTAAATGGATAGTTAGAATATTATAATCCACACACAAAATATAATCAACAGAACTAAAAACTAAAGTCAGTTTATGTTGCAGAGAGGAATTCATACCGAAATCGAACTTATATAGCAATATATATATTATTCTAATATATATTCTGGATCAGGATATATATGGCATAGAATCGATACAAATAGCTCAATATATCTCTATACTTATAGCTCAAAGAAGTTCAATCAGTTTGTCTTTAAGCTTCAATCCGCAGAACAATATTTTACTTCTAGTTGCAAGTTGCATGTGGCAACTAAGCAGCCTTCTAAGCATGAGGCCCTAATGCAAGTGTGTTGCCAAGTTTAAGCCATTTTAATCAAATGAAAGCTAATAAATTTAATATGAAATTTTATACGTTAGATAATTTTTGCCATGGCAATTGCCTTAGAACTTTCCATTTTCTTCATACTGAGAAAATCCCACTAAGCGGTGAACGTTTTATTATTTAAACCAAAATTACTCATACACACACATACATACTCTATATAAATATATATATATATGTGTGTGTGTGTGAATAACAAGTGTAGTTGTAATGTACATAAAAGAAGAGAGCAGCGCCTGCAGTTGTAGACAAACGCATCAGGCGCACACATGCCCCAAGAAGGCACCCAGAGCACGTTGCCACATGCCGCAGACAAACTTCTGCAAATGGCGTAAAATGAGCGTTTGAGTGTTACGTTACCTCGTGCGCGCAATCATTTAATTTCCGCCCGAAGGCGTCTCCTCCTTTTCCATTTCCATCTCCGTCTCCAGCTCCATCTCCATATCCGACATCAATGTTAGCTCCTTGCTGTGTTACACTTTACTTGGCTGCATGTCTGCCTTTCCCTCTGTCTGTCTGTGTGTCTGTCTGAATGTCTGAATGTCTGTCTGGATGTGTATGTCTGTCTGTCTGTCAGTCAGTCAGTCAGGCTGTTACCCTGTCTGCATGTTTCCCCCCTTCTTATGCCGGCGTGTGTATTAAATAAATACACTTACCTAGTTGATATACCTTTAAGCCGAATAATGTAAACCACTTAAAACTCGGCAATAACAACAAGCAACAACGTTGCCAACAAAATTTATGCAGCAATGCGGAGGCTTGTCAGCTGCCAAGCAAATTAGGTTGCAGGATAATGCCTAACGGCATTATGTGTCAAAATTGTGTTGCTCAAATAACTTTGAAATTAATGCCACGGGCGTTGAGTGCAAATATCTGCAAGTTTTATCAGAAATATCTCTCTATCTCTTTCTGTCACACTCATTCCCACTCTCTCTCGCACACACATACACACACACATATACACATTGAATCTCTCTACACTATTCACACGAAAATATTTGTAATCAATTTGTGCCTTGTGGTCACCCAAAGCTACCACAAACAGGATGAGCAGCAAGGATAGGAAAGCAAAGGATATGCATGAGCATTAGTATATTAGTATGAGTATATGAGTATGAGTGTGAGTATGTGTTTTGGTTGAGTGGATCACTTGACCAAGAAACAAATTTATAACAAAAACTTGTAAAATATCCTTAAGTTGACAGTCTCAAGCACATTGAACATGCATAATGCATTTATGTTTCTATGAATTTTGAGCCAAAGTGCAACAGAAGATGGTTTAGGGATTATAATAAAGGATATATAGTAGACTGATCTATATATATATGGAATATATGAAAACAAATTTATAGCTTTCATATGCTAAAATTAACTTTTACACTTAAGTCAAAAAAGTTACGTATAATATTATAACTTCAATTTGGGTTTAACTTTGGGTTAAGTTAGTTAAAGTGATTTATAGGGTATTTTTGGGGTAGACTATAAATATTAATTACTGCATCCTTCTGGTCAGGGTAGCATATTGCATAAGTTTTAATTAAAATACAGTTGACAGAGAGTGACAACAAAAGCAACAACAGGAAACAACAACAGTTACGGCAATGGCAACGACAACGGCAACAGCAACGGCAACGGCAACTAGTGGAAACTGTTGGTGACTGTACCTTAAACGATGTAATGTTTTGTATATTCTATTTTTATTGTGCTGCTTCTTTTTTTATTATTGTAGTGGAAAACGAGTGGGAAAAAAAACTAAATGACAGTCAATGAAAGTCAATGTTAATAAAAAGAAGTAAAGCTGTTTTTTAATCAACAACTGAAATGAACAGTTAGCAACGGGGCAACTTTGACTTGCAAATCATTACAGACGTAACTCAAACAATTAGTGGCAGCTGCCAACAAACTGAAAATGAAGTGCAGACTGAACTCTAACTCAGACAGAGACAGCAAGAGAGAGAGAGATAGAGGAAAAAGAATAGTAAGAATGAGAGAGAATTGAAAATCAGTAGTAAAAATCAAATGAAATGCAAAAGCGAAACGTAACGACAATGTCAAAGCAGCAATATCAAAGCCGTAAAACAGCAGCAATTGAAACAGCTATTGCAGTAGTTGGATTAGATATTATTGGGGTTAAAAGGGAGGGAAACGAATGGGGGAAATGTTATCAGACACCATATAATGTAGTAGTGATAGGGTATAACATTAAAGGGTACAAATCAATCGATTTGCTGTTGCTGTTGCTGCATTTTAGATGCTTTTGGGAATGCCAAATGCAAAGGCAAATGCAGTAAATTGTCTCACTTGCAAATGTCAATGTCATTAAAGAGCCAGTGGGTATTTAATAAGCCTTGGTAACGTATTTTGTATGTTGTCTGTTAACTTTTAACTGTTTGTCTGTTTCCAGTCGGTTCCCAGTCGGCTGTTGCCTTTTGGCCAGGCTAAAAATGTAATTAAATGCGTGAGGCAAACAACACACTTGCCAAGGCTTAATTAACAAATAGAAAGGCAAAGTAAAAACCTTGGGCCAGACACAAGTGTGGGCTCTGTTGGTCCTTTTCTGTAGGTACTGTAGGCTCTACATTGTGGACTGAATCGACTGTTGCCCTGTTTCCCTTTTGGCCAGCTCTCACTAAAGTGAATGAACGTTCAAGCAGCCGCTACGCCCTTTATACGCTATGGAGGCGCCACAGTACTCAGCCAGTTTCTATGCGCTGCAACCAAATGCAAAAATAAAGAAAGAAAAAAAAAACAAATATGCTCATACAACGAGCGCAATAAATGCAACCTCAGCCTCGGATTTGGATACGATTTTTACTTTTTTTTCTCCATTCCATTTTTTTTTGCAGTGCTGCCCGCAGCGTTGCCATTGCCAAGTATTACCCCCAATACCCCATGACCCACCCACCCACGTTTTGTCCCTCTCCATCGCTTGATGAAGCACCGCATTTATATGTACATGTATATATATATATATATATATATATTATGTATATATACACATTTTTCAACAAGTTCAATTACCTTCCGTTTGATGGCAGCGGAAATCCGTCCAATGTCCATGAAATTTGCGGCGTTGGATTGCCGGCTGCGGAGCATTTCAAACTCACAGCTGGTCCCGGCTGTAGCGTTTGCTCAATGAAGCTATAGAGTAGCACTGGTGGAGCATCTGTGATGACAACGTGGTTGCGGATATTCATATAAATATTTTAGCTGCAATTACTTGGCAATCTTTTTGCTCTTTTTTACTTTTTTTGCTTTTTTCGTTTTTTTTTTTGTAGTTTTTTTTTTATTTTTTTGACTGTTGCTACTTACCGCCCAGCTGAAGCTCTGCAGTGGCCTGAAATGTATCGCCTTCGGGACGTCGCACAACACACTGATACATGCCGCGATTCTCACGGCTAACACGCGGCACAACCAATGTATCCTCAATGCGACCGGATGAGGGCAACTGACGTCCATCCTTATACCACAGGATATTCTGCATGCCCACAGGGCTGCCATTACTGGTAACAAGGCAGCGAAACTCGGCCGTACCACCCATATGTACACTGAGCACATTCGGTGAGATTTCCACTTGTATAGGCGTGGCCACAGTAAGCCGCAATTCAGCACTAGCCTCTCCACCCACATTGCTAGCTGTACACTTATAGACGCCAGAATCTTCACCGGTCACGGCCTCAATGGCCAGTATTGGGCCAAGTAGGCGTACACGTGGACCGCTTAATACAGGCAAAGGACCTGCACCATTCTGTGTATACCAGCTGCAAAAATAAAAATTGTATTTCAATATTAATTATAAAAGTTCAAAGTTAACTTTATTATTTTCAAATAATTGGCAGAAAGTAAACTATAACTTCGTCTATAAATAATCTTAAGCAATACAAACAGCAGTCAAAATGTTGTTGGGCAACAAAAGCAGATATTTATTTATTATCCGGTTCCTTTCATAATTATTAACTTAATTACTTGTTTGCTTTTCTCACTAATTAGTAACAAGATATTTAATATTGCAAAGTTACCATTATGTATCTATATATAGTTGGATTGTATGCAGTTTAAAGTTATTTCAGTTGCAGTTAAATAAGTTCAAGGCCTACTGCAAGCTCGTTGCTATAGCTTATTGTTTTGTTATCAAAACTGAACTCTTTCCCCTATCTAACTCATTCTCTCCCGCTCAACCCCCTCTCTCTATTTCTCTCTCTGACTTTGTTTAATGTTGCATTAATCCCTTGGGGTTGGCTCATTTGCCAATGTCTCCGTCGCTTGCTGTACGTCTGTCTCACTGGCTTTATTAATTATGAAATGGCTACAGTATATATTCTATATATATATATATATCTAGATATATATATATATATTTGAGCTTATTGTTGTTGCTGCTGCTGCTGCTCAGTAATCTATTCATCTATGCAGCCGTTGTCTGGTTTCCCTCATAGATTCCTTTGTTTCGCGTTTACAGTCTGTCATTGTAAATAATACTCATATACCTATATATATATATATATATATATATATATCTATATATATTCCTATAACTGCCCCAGTCCACCCGCATTCCGCTGCCTCTGCCTCTGTCACTGCTGTAAAAGTTTATCTGTCTCTTTTCTTTGTGTGTTTTTTTTCTGTTGTTTTTATTACTTGTCTGCTTATCAAAGCGTAATTATGTGTGCACATACGTATGCCACACCTACTGACAGGTTGGCTTCCTGTCGGTTTAACGGCTACACACACACACACACACACATATACACATCATTACCTATGCTCTTGTCTGTAATTCCACAGCTGCTGTGACTAGCCTAAGCGTACGCACACTTGCAAACACCCACGCACACACACACACACATCGCTTTAGCAGTGGAATTTTAAAAAACTTTAAGTTATAGTTTACCACTTCATACATATATCAATTAACGGTACATAGCTTAAAAAAAATAAAAACAGAAACTATCGTGGTACATTTTATACAATTAATGGACAAGTCAAAGCGGTCGCCTGCTTATTTATTTGCCTGGCAGCTCTAAACGTTTACTCATATGACACAAGAGTGTACCATACTGTATATATATATGTATGTGTGTGTGTATGTGTGCTTGTGCTTGTTTATAACTGTTAAAGTGTGTGCGTTCCAATTAACTAATACAACAGCAGCATAGCAAGCAAAGTCCTGTCAACGTCAAAAGTTTCACCTGTTATGTGTCTATATGGCTGGCAGCGACATCGATTTTATGCAGCATACCATACTCATACTGTACCCTATATATATATATATATATATATATATATATGTACGTGTACCCATACTCATAACCATATAGTCATAGTAGTACTCATACTCATACTCCTATTCATAGTAGACAAACTCACCTGTATTCGGGCGAAGGACAACCCTGAGCTACGCACAACAGCACTGCGCCCTCGTCCTGCGACACCTGAACATGAGATGTGTGCTCCACAACGCTGGGTGAAATGATGCCGCGATGCGCTATATATATGAGTGGAGATTGACATTGGTTACACTCTCAGATAGTTGAGTACATATGTATGTATGTCTGTGTATGTGTATGTGTATAGATTTATGTGTAGATGCACATCAACTGCTGTGATTGGGTTACTTACAATTAATACGCAATCGTGTGGGTGAGCTGACAACAACCTGACGGGTCAAACGATGCATGCTCCTGCAGCGGAAGGACTGTGATTCATCGCTCTCCTGTAGATTGTGTATGAGCAGCTCACCAGTGGGCAGCAAATGGAATTTACCATCTGTAAATATAGCAAAAAAATTAAAAAAAAAATTAATGAAACTTAATTAAACTCAATTCCATAAAACGTTTATAAGAGAAACTATTTAATGATAATAATATATATTACATGAACATACTACAGATATATATATATATATATATATATAGATAGTTAATAGTGCAATGAAGCCATATCGTATGAAAGAGAAGATAGTAAGTAAAATACTTTAAACGAAATTGGAAATAGAATCCATTAGGAATTGCTACTCAATGTCAGCTCCTGTTGTAAAGGGACATTCATTAAGTTAACATTGTATACATATTTTATAAAATCCTTAAAGCTTGGTATTTTTTTTTATTTCTTTATGGCTTTTTGTAACTTTTGTACAATATATAAATCCTTAAGGACTTGCCAAAGGCTTTTCTACTTATCATGGCTCAAAGTTGCACCTTAGTAACTTGGGTGCAGGGTTAAGGCAAGTAAAAAGCGCTTCTCAAATTGCCAAAGGACAATGTTAATTATGCATCAAAGCACATGGCATATACGCACGCTCCCACACACATACATAGTCACAGTTATTCAGTCACACTCATATACAATGTATATACACACACACACACACACACACATACACATACAGATAGAGAGGCAAAGCGTTGGCAGTTAAGCAGGCAAACATGTGAAGCAAATACTGCAAACAAACAATGCACTTTGTTGGCTTGGTAAGCCGCTACAGGGACAAGGATGCAGACGAGGGCCGAGGATGCGACTCCAGCTTGAGCTCCTGCTGGTGCCACGTCAGCAGCAGGCATGTAGACAGCTAGACAGATAGACGCTTGCAAAGTATGCACACTCTACACCTACACAGTACACACACACACACACACACTCCTCATGCTTCATACCCCCACGGTACTTACCGCCTTGCAGCGAGGGATAGATGTAGATAGCGGGTTCATGAACCCACGAGACCACTCGTACCAATTCCTTGACAAACGTGGGCACCACACAACGCAAAATGGCGGTGCAGCCGCGTGAGGCGGATAATACCTCGACATCCACTTTGTAGGCCTGCGCCACGACTGCCACAAAAATAAATATATATAAAGAGAATGGTTATACTATATATATGTATATGTTATACATAAATACAAAATGTGAAATGTTAAAAATATAAAAATATATAAATATATAAATATATATACTACATTACTCTGGTATATATATCTATATATATTTTATGCATTATATTTGGTTGCTTGGCTGGCATTACTTACCCGCCCGCACTTGCACGTCCCGCGACACAATGCGACCCACCGAGTTGCTGGCAATGCAACGATAGATCGTATTATGTATATCCTGATGATAGGCAGCCGCTGCGAAGGGCATTAGCACAAGCGTCCCATTACGTAACACACGGCGCACGCCATGAATCTCTGTGACCGCCGTACCATCAGCATGCACCCAATCGATCGTCGGCTGTGGGCTGCCAGAGGCGGAGCAATCTAGCCAACCGCCGGATGAATTTGAGAATTCAACGCGACCCGGTGGCTCCATGACAAAGCCAGGACCACGTAAATGTGTTTCAAATGGTTCGCTAATCGTTGCATCTGCAATAAATGTAACACACAAAGCGACAAATAAGTGACACAATTGAAAATTGAATTGAATTCAAGACATTTTAAATAAGTAATATAAACTTAAAGATTCAAATATATTATATATATATATATATAAATGGAATTGGTATGTGTAAAGGATGACAAATTTATGGGCATATCTTAAAAGCTATTTAAATCCTTTAAATTTTCACCTATTAAATGCAATTTCAATATACAAATTTATATTCACTTTCCTATTCATATTCGTATTGCTATTCGTATTATATTTTTTGCTCAAAAGTTATATTTAGAGTTGCATATATTTATATATATATATACGATATAGTATAGCTGCATTTTGGGCTCTATAAAGCATTGTACTCCCCCCCTTTAATAGGCACTTAAATTTTTTATATACCATCCACAAGGCATTCCATTTGAGCCCGTTTCAATGTGCTTTTCTACTTTTCGTCCTGCTTGGCAAACAGATTTCGTTCTTATCTTAAATTAGAATAACATTTTTGTCTTCAGCTTGGTTTTCTTTTTAACATACAAACATAAATATATATATATATATATATATATATTTGTCAAATTGACATTTCGCTTCAAATTCCACATGAATGCGCCTGGGCTGTCTGTGCCATCCAAGTGACTGTCCCTGCGGCGCTGTGCAAATCCTTGCAACTCGTTCAAACCTTGCTAACAGTAGCCCCTTACAATGCTCCTCTCTAACCCGTTTGGTTTTGCTCTACCACACCCCCATAAACCTCACATAGCACCCCCACCAACTGCTGCCCCACCATCAAGTCATTGTGTCTGCAATTAGAGTTGTTTTTGTTCTTTTTGCTTTTGTATGATTCTTTTATTTCTTTTTTTTCCTCTCTTATTTTTCATTTTTGTTTTGTTTTTTTTATTTTTTTTCTTTTTTGTTTTTTGTGCCTGGCCAGGCGCTTTTTGTTTTATGCTTGGCTTCATGGATTTTTATGTTACTTCTTTCTGGTTTCGTTTCTGCTGCTGTTCGTCTATGCGTCTTACCCCTATCCCTCTATACAACTTTACCCGCTTTGCCTCTCTGTTCTGTCTTCATTTCATCTCTCTTTTCTCCGCTGATTTTATGGCTCCCGCTGTCACACAACCAAACGGCAGGACGAGGCCTCTGCCAGGCCATAAAATTATTGCAAGTATGTCTTGAGTACGCTTGGCACTCGGTTCATTTTTTTCCTTTTCTTCGTTCTGTTTTTTTTACTTCTTTTTTTTGGGCAGAAAGGGTATGTTTTACGAGCATGTGCCTCAAAGCGCACTCACATGTGTGTGTGTGTGTGTGTGTGTGTGTGTATGTGTGTGTACATCCACTTGTAGGTTTTTTATTCTTTCCTGTGAAAACAAAAAGTCTACGCTGCGAGCGTTACTGTTGTGCGTGTGTTCCTGTTGTTCCTGTTACTGTTGTTGCTGTTGTTTTATGTTTTTGTTCTGGTTCCAGATCTTTTTCAACTTTCTCCTCCTACTACATCCTACTACATCTTTCGCTACTTCTTTTACTTTTTCATCATAATCTTATGCTTTTCTATCATCAACATCATCATCATCATCATCATCATCATCATCATCATCATCATCAACATCATCGTCTTTGTCATCTTGTTCTTTGAGCACCTCATCTTAGGCTTATTCCTGCGGCTCAAATGATAAATTCAACATTTACACGCACAGATTCATTTGGCTATAAGGATTTCATGCCTAAATGCTGTGAATAAATATTTAAGCACATTTAAGCAATTCACAATAACAAAACAAAAATCTTAATATATTATATATAGGTAACACTTTCATTGAGCTAAGCTTTCCCCTTGACTTTCACCAGCAAATTGCGCGCTCTTTGCAGGTCATCAAACTGTTACCAAGTTGCATTTTAGCGGGTATTTAAAACTGTTTACATTTAACAGTTTGTCAAACTGCCTGCAAGTTCATTGCACTCGTCAAGCTAAATGCATTCGCCGCTAACATTTCCTACTGCATTTTGCATTCTGCATTTGCTTTGTTCTTGTCCTGCTGTTGCTGCTGCTGTTGCTGTTGCTGTTGCTGTTGCTGCTGCTGATTTAACTCCCTACCCGATTCGGTAATGCTTTGGTTCGCATTTCCGCTCATTTTCAAGTTGCACATTTCCACTTGCTCTTATATATATGTATATTTGTACACATATTCAGTCGAAATGTGAGTTTCTCAACCACTTGGCGGCGGCATTGGGACTTGAGGGTTTGCTTTCCAAGGCGTCTCAGACAATATATTTTTTTACTTTTTTGCTATTTCTTTTTTTCTGTGGATTATGCCCTTTTGGCACTTTTTAAATTATTTTCTTTTCTTTTTTTTTCTATATATATATATATATATATGTATATATATTTTAGTTTTTTTTTTTTGCGTGATATTTTGGGTGATTGTATAGTTTGTAGGGCTGTTGTCCTGACAACGTACGTGTGCAGTTTGGTGTATTTATGATGCTGCAGACATAATATCTATAATGGACTGGCCCATAAAAGGGCATCTCAAGTCGTGGGCAGTTTTTACGGTGAATGTGATCATAAAAACTCACAGCTGAGTGAGAACTAACACACATTTAGTTTTCAGTATGCTTTGTATTAAAGCGATATGAGTTGTATTGTTGTTGTTGTTGTTGTTGTTGTTGTTGTGTGTATGTATGGATAGGATTTTAAGTGACTTTGGACTTTGAAGGCAGGCGTCGGAAATGTTGAGATAAAATTGTGGCACTTGGTAACGCCTCTACCCGGAAATGATGGGCCGTGCCTTATGCGCAATCAACCCAAAATACAGGAAATTCAATTTTTATACGCAAAAACAAGCAAAGGAAGCGCCAAAACACACACAAGCCCACACACACACACATTCACGCGTACAGAGTGAAAGAATATACAAACGCCCACACACTTATACACATCATGCGTACGCCAAGTCAATATAGTCTGGGCCAAGACTTGAAAGAACTTTAAGTGTTCACAGACCAACGCGTATTGAACAACAACAGCAACAACAAACAAGAAAATAAACAACAACAACAATAATAAGACCAGGCAGTAATAATAATTGTAAATAACTTGATTTTTTCTTTTTCATTTACGTCGTTCCGTTTGGCCTAACTGAAGATGCTTTCCAGCTGGCCCAAAGCCCATTTAAAGCCAAAGTGCACACAGACCAAAGCAACAATTCAAAATGGAGCTAAAAGGCAGATCCAAAGAAAAGGCAACGGGATGTGAAAATGTTTGTTGCGCAAATTGTTTTCTCATAAAAAAAAGAAGAAAATTGAAAAAAATAAGTCCTCAATAAGAGATAAAAAAAAATAATAATAATGCCAGATAAAAGTCAATACGAAGCTTATAATACTCTCTTATAATAATATTATTTCGATGAAACAAAAAGAAAAAATGGAAAGGAAAAAAGAAAATGAAAACTTTAAGTTGATTTCTTCGGTATGTCTAATAAGATGCGGAAATTGAATGAATATTTAGATATTATAAATGTAAATATAAAATTATGTAAGGAAATTGTTTTTACATTTAAATTGAAATAGAATAAGGTATTAATATAAACAGAAAGTATCTTTATAGGCCATATTATAGTACACCTGATAATATCTTTTACTTTAAAGCAACTTAATAGATTGAATAAAAAGAAAGAGCAATCAACGCCAACAGACAAATCGAGGACAATTAAGATTTAGGTTCTTTAGTACTTTGGGTCTGAATCGGAGTCCGCGACCATTTTTATCAATTTCAAAGGCCAACTGGCCTCATTCTTTCTGTCTAGGACAACAGCATTTGGGCTCAAACTTTTGGTGTGCAGTTCATTAATCGTGAAACAAATTAAAGCGTTTGTCACAAAGGATTTAAAATGCAATCAATCAAAGGGCGCAACAGACCTTTTCTTTGTATAATGCTGGGCGGGGCCATATAGGGCAGGGCAGGGCAGCTGCGTTGAAGGGTAGCCCTAAAAATGAAAATATTTTCATAATTTTGTTGTCATAACTCCGGAAGCGACCCGCCTTCGGTTGGGTTAATATAATATCTGTTGTTCTTGGTGCTGATTTCATGGAGCGCATTAGAATTTTCTTCAGTTTTTTTTTTTATTTTATTTTATTATTATATTTTATGTTTATTTTTATCCGCAAGTATAAAGAGAGAAAACAAAAAATGAAGAAAACAACGTAAAAAGAATTGTGTGTGTGCAAATTTGTGTGTTTGTGTGTGTGTGTGTGTGCCCTTTAGACATTGAGTAACAATTTCATTTGCATATTTTTCATTTGCTTCAAACCTCAGCTAGGGTGCGAAAAGATATATACATATTTATGTATGTATATATATATATATATATATTTATGCATGGAATATGAAATATTTGTATCGCATTTTGGTAATTTCATTTTTTTTTTTTTGGCTATATTTTTCTATGTTCTTGGCTGAAAAATATGCGCGTCAGTTGTTATTTCCATTGGCAATGCTATCATAAAATAAAAAACAGTCAGCTAGGCAATGAAAATTGGAAAATATCAAATTTCCCAAAAAGGCTCTTTGGCATTTTTTGTATGTGAAGAGGTCGTTGAGTGAGCTGCCAGTACGATGGAATATTTCAACTCTGTTTCTGACATATTTCATTAGTCTGTCATACACACACGCACACACGAAGTAACACATTCCATACTCATAGCATATAGCATAAATTGACGCCTTGGTTTATATCATAGGACTATTATATATATATATATATATATATATATATTATATATATAAGCATTTGGTGGTTTAGTTTTTGTTGTTATGACCCTCATTTTATGGCCTTGGCTGTATCATAAAGCGGCCAAATCATTTGCACTTAGTTCGTAGTAGCGAATGCACACTCATAAATTATGTTAACACCTCTCTGAAAACGTTTTTATTCATAGATACTTATATATGAGTTGGTATGTGAGTATGAGTATACTTATATGTTTGCTTTATATATTTCCTTTACAACAACAAGTAACATTTAGATAGACTTTATCGATAGTGAAAGCCTCTAGCATATATGTCTATAAATAATGTATTTATTATTATTATTGTCATTCCACAAATGGCCATTGAATTGCAATCGTTGTTGTATAGTGATGAAGCAGCTGTGGAACAAGTGTTGGAGATCGGCCTTAATCATAGCTTAGTACTTACTTAGATATATTATCATCTTTGATCAAGTCTAGAATTCTTCTCTTGTGCAAAAAAAGAATTATTTTTAATAAAGCTTAAAGGATGTTTTATATGCTCGACATATATCCTGGCCGAGCAAAAGTTTCTTATATGATAAGACTTTTAAACATCTCGCTGTAGATATATACGTTTAGTTTAAGAATAATTTATAAAAAATATATTTGATTTTAATCTTAAGTATATCATAATTTAAAACTGTATTTTATTTATTTCTTTTTAATGAAAACAAAAAAAAAAAATGATCACAAATTACACAAATTTTTGTAGCAACTCTCGCTGGAGATTAAAACATAATTATTGTTTCAATGGCTGTATGCTCTTCAGCTGCGGCTTGTCTTCCATTAATTTCGTTTATATAGTGGTAAATAAAATACACACACACAAGCACACACATACGCATGATAAACTTATAGGTTTTACCATTCCAAAAATAAAGCAAAAAAAAAGGAGAAAAAAAATAACCAGCATATCCTTCAAATCCCCAAAAAGCCTTATGAGCTTTAGGGCCTTTTTTGGCATAATAAGTTTTGGAGAGCGTTAAAAAGGAAATATGCGGACAGCTGTTGATGGGCATACCAAAATACAAAAATACACAGGCACACACGCACATACATTAAGACACAAACACGCACGCACAAAACAAAAATGTAAGCATACTTTGCGGCGCGTGCTTAGCGATTGGGCTAAGCAAAGCCGGCAGCAAGGCTTAAGAGTCGACTAAGAGAAAGAGTGACAGAGTATAGATTGTAGCTTGTAGGTTATAGGGATGTGGTAAAGGAGGGAAAACGTATAAAAGAGACAGGTTGCACCTACCAAGCCGAAGCAGCAAACAAATCACAAAAAGGCGGCTACTAATCCACATGCTTTCCGGTTTTTTGTTTTGATTTTGATTTACTTTACGTCTTAGTTTGGATTTTTCGTTTGTTTCGTATTTTGCTTTTGTTTTTGGTTTTTTATTTTCGTTTTTTGTTTTTGTTTCTGTTTGCTTGTTTGTTTTGTTTTTGTTGATTATGCGATAATTTATTGAGCAATTTTTGATTTTGATTTATGTTGCAATACTAAGCGGATTTTACTTGCAGTCGAGTTTTTTGATTTTTGGCACAATTTTGATTTATTTATTTGTTTTTGTTGATGAATTTTGTTTGATTTAATTTCTTTTACTAAATTTGTTGATGTTTCAGCATGTTTTGATGTGTTGCATGGTTGAAGAATTTGGTTTTATAGCCGGCACAGTGCGAACACAAGCGCACTCAACCACACACTCTCACACGCACACACACACACTCGCTCGCTCTTCACTTGCGTCCTGGCAACTGAACGCTTGCAAGGATTCAACCTGACTGCGATATCTGATTTTGATTCAGTTCTTTCGTATTCTGTCCAACTCTTAGGTGTGATTCTGCGGTCCTATACCTTCTCTTTTGAGTACTCTTTGGCGGCACCTATTCACCACGGCCACTTGAACTCGCACTCGAACTGCTCGCACTCACAGCATAGCACGGGCACTTACTAACACCACTCACTATACACTCTGTCACCGCATTTCATCAACCGACCAGAGCCGTGCGTATCCTACGAGCCTCGAAAAGCAACTGACTTGAACGATGCCGTTTGAGTTTCTATCTGCTCTGTATGTTGTGTTTCCGATTTGGCGGTGCAGTTGGCAGCACTATGAGCTCAACGCATGCGCACCACAATTTGTTGTCTGTGGTTAGGCACGGATACGGTACGAATAAGGAATCGAAGCTAAAAGGGGGACGCCAAACAGCTGTGCTCTATGTTTACACTGGCCGCTTCACCAGTCAACCAGGCAGCCGAACCGTCAGGCAGCCAGAATTGTTAGAGAACCGGGTAAAAGGCCTTGCTCCATGGGTGACCGCCTCGCTTAATGTTTCAATTATTTGAAAAGCTTTTTATGTTCTTATTTGATTGCATATATTTGAACATAATCGAGTGCTCTTTAAATAATACTGATCCACATATCTAATATTGTCAGCTGCATGCTTTATGGCATAAAATATTTAAGGATAAAAAACAATTAAACCAATCAATTGATTAATTTGATAAGATAGAACAAGGATTCATATTAGTATTCAATTTATATAATTAAATAATTTTCAACTAAAAAATCAAACTCAATTCTCATATACACAGAGAGAAATTTGTCGTTAACTAAAGCAGTTAATAAAAAACTATGAATATAAAATTTGTGCTTCTTAATAAAGAATAAGTTAAAAGTAATCTGTGAAATAAATTTATACAGATATGATAAATTATATGGTATCTTTAGATCATTTAATGTCTATCAAAAAAGATCAGGTAGCAAATGATGACGATGAATTATCGTATAATATCGATAACTATTCATTCATTCATTCATAAAATGAATGAACTGCAATCCAATTGTAGGGCTTGCTATGAGATTTTACCAATTTAGAATATTGATCATAATTCCTTAACTGAAATCGCTTAAGATGCAATTTGCAACAGAACCCCAAATTCATATCAAAGCTGCATGTGGAAATGATCGTAAATCAGAGGAAATTGTTAAGAAAGAAAATGCTATGAAAGTGTTAGATAGTAGTTGTTAGCTTTAAAAAGAAATTTTTAAATTTTCAAAAAGATGTTAAAGTTAAGGATATTCAAGTATGTAGTTTTTCATTAGAAAGAAAAGTTTAGTTTACTTCATAAAATATAATAATATAAAATTATTTTTCTATAAAATTTAATTAAAAACTTACTTACATAACCCTAATAAAATGTATATGTTTTGTTAGACAAATGTATTTATGAATCTATCAGATTATATTATATAAGATGAATAAACTATATATATATCTATATACATTTTTATATTATTTACTTGGCATAATACAAACAATTTTCACACTTAAATGTTACCCACATCACGACAAAGTGTGGAAATTGAGCAGGGATTGGAGAGCTAATGGGCATCTAGGGAAATTATTTTTGGTGAGTGTGAATAAGCCATACCAAATGGTTGCCAAGTGTTGCCGGTTGCCAAAATATGATAATTACTTAGCCTAAAAGCTTGCGGCAAATAATTTGTTTTTATATTCTTTATATTCAGCTGGCCAATTTGGGCGCGTGAATGCGTAAAAAGCATCGCATTCAGAGTCCGCATCAAAATCAGCATGAAAAAGCTAAAAAAAAAAAAAATAATAATACAGAAAACAAAAAATAAATACAAATGAGAGAAAAAAAAGATTGAAAGCCGCAACAGCAGCGTTGCGCCTGTCATTGACACACATTAGGTACGCCAAGGACAACAACGAAACATCAGCCGCAATGGCAACAACAACCACAAAACAACAGCACAACAACAACAATAAAACATAAGCCAAAACGTGTTTGTTTGCCAAATTTATTACTGGACCCGCTCACATTTCCCACAGAGACCAGCGTACAACAGAAGCCAACAAATGGACGTATGTATGCATGTAACTGTGCCTATGGCTTGCTGTCCATGTGTATATGCTTGTTGGTGTGTGTGCTTGTGTGTGCCTGTGTGTGCATGTGTGTGTGTTCATGTATATGCCTGTCATTGAGTGCGTGTCGGTGTTGTTACTAATGACAACGAAGCCGTGTCGCGCATCAACGAACGACACCAAAAAGTCATTGACTCATTGAGTTTTCCCTGTGTGCTCTAACAAACGGTTAGAGCAAATGCCTCCCAATGTAACATCATACCCGACATTAGCCTACCCTATCAATTCTCCCAAACAGGATCCAACCCACTCACCACAGCAACACTCGTTGGCTCAAGCAGCGTGAGCATGTTTGTTTGCTGGGTTTGGTTGGTTGGTTGGTTGGTTTGTTTGTTGGTTCGTTGGTTGGTTCGTTGACTAAGTGTATGTCTGCACGTAACCAAAAGCAACAAGAACACCAAGAATAAGCACCGTCTCTGCTCTAACGTTATAGCTATAATTATGTTGTTGCTGCTGCACTTACTCCATCATCATTAGACAGTGTCAGGTGGCACTACATTGCCCTGGCACTTTCAGCCGCCCGCTTGTGCAACGTGCCAAAAACCAAAAAGCCCAACGAGATCACAAACTAAAACAAAAATCCTCCTTCAAAGGCAGCCATGGACATAGTCTGCAGCATGTGACCGAATGACCAACAATACAGTGAGGCAAATGAAAAAGATAAATATACTTAATATATAGAATACAATAAACGAATTTCAAAAATGAATAAAATAAATAAAATAAATAAAATAAATAAAATAAATAAAATAAATAAAATAAATAAAATAAATAAAATAAATAAAATAAATAAAATAAATAAAATAAATAAAATAAATAAAATAAATAAAATAAATAAAATAAATAAAATAAATAAAATAAATAAAATAAATAAAATAAATAAAATAAATAAAATAAATAAAATAAATAAAATAAATAAAATAAATAAAATAAATAAAATAAATAAAATAAATAAAATAAATAAAATAAATAAAATAAATAAAATAAATAAAATAAATAAAATAAATAAAATAAATAAAATAAATAAAATAAATAAAATAAATAAAATAAATAAAATAAATAAAATAAATAAAATAAATAAAATAAATAAAATAAATAAAATAAATAAAATAAATAAAATAAATAAAATAAATAAAATAAATAAAATAAATAAAATAAATAAAATAAATAAAATTTCAAAAATTTCAAAAATAAATAAAATAAATAAAATAAATAAAATAAATAAAATAAATAAAATGTCAAAAATAAATAAAATAAATAAAATTTCAAAAATAAATAAAATAAATAAAATAAATAAAATGTCAAAAATAAATAAAATGTCAAAAATAAATAAAATAAATAAAATAAATAAAATAAATAAAATTTAAAAATAAATAAAATAAATAAGAAGTATAATCTTAGAATTAGAACCTATATATATACATATATATATATATATATATATATATATATATATATATATATATATATATATATATATATATATATGGTATTAATTCAACTTAATTATTGATATGGTGCATTAAACGCAATAATGTTATCTTATAATACTCTACATTCGATAGGTCTACATACAACGACATAACCTTTACATCATTCGTAAATATTTTAAGTACAGTATACAGTAATAGGATATATACATTTATTTATTTAGTGGTTTTTATAGTAATATATTCATATTATATCACATTAATTTTTCCTTTTTCACAATTTCGTTAAACTCTTCTTAATACTCGTTTTTTTGTTAAGGTATAGAAACCAATAGACCCATTAGAGTTTAATTTGTTAGCTATTAGTCTGCCTTGACTCTTCAAAATAGTTATACTTATGATATAACCTTTTGGTAGAGGATCAATTGTTTACAGTTTACAATGTGCTCACTTCTGGTTTATATTCTCCTCTCCCTACTAACAATTTCAACAAAAGCCAATGAAATGGTAGGATTACAAGAAATAAAATATTAATATACTTTACATATTTATCTTAACGTTTACTGTTATTTGACAATAGGTAACTGTACGTGGGAAACTACAGATTACTCTAGTATCGGTGGATACCAATTGTGACCATGATTTTGTGGAATATTTCCATAAAATGCCCAATCAAGAAAAGCTCTATACATTTCGGGTTATGAAAAAGGCAACGGCTTTTTCCATAAACATTGTAATGCGCTCATTAAAATCGCAACGTGTCATGTACAAGATCAATAATCTGGATGGTTGTATATTTCTGAATAATCCATTAATGAACAAAGTACTCGAAGGTACATACCGTACCATGCTTGTGAATAATACTTTTTTCAAGTGTCCCATTGTACCAAAAGTATATTATATAAAAAATTTGGTAAAGGCCTTTATAATGCCAACAGTGCATCCTGCTGGCAGCTATCAGCTCAGTGTACGATTGTTAATGGCAGAGAGTCGAAGTCCTTATGTTATGGAAGTGCTCTGGAAATATAGTGTTGTACATCTTAAATAATATTTGTATGTTTCTAATACAAATGTGATAAATTGAATTAAATATAAAGCCGATATATACATAACTTACAGAGAAATTTCTAGTTATCCCCTTTACCTTTTGAAAAAAGAGCAAAGCGGAACTAATTTGTGCAAAATCGAAAAGTATGTAACACATAGAAATAATCATCGGAGACCCCATAAAGTATATATATTTTTGTACAGGACGACAAGACGAGTCTATTTTGTCAATTCCGCCCGTCTGTCTGTATGTACGCCTGTTCTCAGAGACTATAAGAGCTACATCAACCAAATTTTAAAGTTAGATTTGTTATTTTCGTACGCTTTACGAGTTTGTTTTAGAGTTTTGAATTTCTTCTCTGACCCCCGCAATACGAAAAAAAAAAACGATTATTAAGCACAACTTTTAACCGATCGAATTCACAATATTTAACCGATTGCATTTTGTTTAACAGACATGATATATAGACCATTCTTGATCTACGTTGTAAATTCGTTAAGATTGAACAATAAACACGGAAGTTATAAAACATTAAGTATCGTGTAATGAAGCGCGGGGGGCTAAAATGCGCTCGCAATGGCTTAAAGTTTGCGTACAACTGTGTGCGCATGTCTATGTAGGGCTGTGTATGTAGGCAAAGGGGCTGTCGTAGTCGGGTTCACTGGACTTCAGATTTCTTACTTGTTTTTATATTTTAAATTGTAAAAATTTGTTAATTTCTTATATATTCTGATACCTTTGTGTATATATACGGAAAACTAAAATATTAAACTGATATTACGTTTTTTATATATGTTTACATTGGCGTTTACAATGTACATATTTATATGATTCTAAATAGTTATATATTTAGATATATATAATGACTATATAACTATCGTCAATTATAAATAAATAAAAAAAGTGTCTAATCATTCACATGGCAGCTAATGGTCCATAGCTGAACTTCAATAAATTATGATATTTTTCATATGCTTCTAACTATGTATAAGCACAGTGTAATACTTATGTTAAAAGAAGTAGTTTAGTTGTATATAAGAAGCAGATGATTTATGGTTTCAATTGACAATACAACATTAACAGTTTATAATGCCTACGATACTTATATATCTCTTGTGTACTATGATAGCAACTGCAGTTGGAGGCAACGATAAGGTAAAATTTTTGATAATAAATTTATATAAATATTGCATGTAATGTATACCTTCTCACAATAAAGGTAACTGTACGTGGCAAAATAAAGATCATTTTAGAATCAATGGAAACAAACTGCGATCATAATTTTGTCGAATATTTCCATAAAATGCCAAATCATAAAACCCTCTATACATTTCGTGTGGTTAAAAAGACGCCTGCGTTTTTTATAACCATCGTAATGCGGTCATCGAAATCACAGCATGTGATGTATAAGATCAACAATCTTGATGGATGTTTATTTCTCAATAATCCCATTATGAACAAGGTACTTGAAGGTACATACCGCATGATGCTGGTCAACAATAGTATCTTCAAGTGTCCCATTCAGCCAAGGGTATACTATTTAAAGGATTTGGCCAAGGCTTTTATAATGCCAACAGTTCATCCCATTGGTAACTATCAACTAAGCGTTAAGATGCAATTATCAGAGAGTGACAGTTCTTATATAATGGAGGTGCTCTGGAAGTATCGTGTAGCATATCTTAAATAACTAACTATCATAATAAAACTTGCAATTGCTTTTAAAATTTTCAATATTTTAAACAGTTTTCCTCAAGAAACTGCAAATATTAAAAGTCTTTTAATTATTATTTAATATTATTAAAGACTGTGAATGAATGAAAAAGTATTTCTTATGTTATTTTATACTTAAAAAAAAAAGAAAATATTTATATTATAAACACTTAAGACAGTTCCCCTTAAAAAGTGGAGCTCAGTCTGTTGACTATTGTAGATATAGTACTAAAACCCTTATAGCCTTGACTTAATGGTCTATGATATTATGCATAATATAACCTTAGAGATTATTGTGAATTGTAAAATAAGTGGCAAACGCTCGTCTATATATATAATTTGCTATATAAATTCTCAATCAGCTTATAAATTGTCAGATCCGAGTGTTGCAATGCTAAAACTGAGGAGATAGCTAATGATCCATAACATTTGACTGAGTAATAATGAGTTTATTATCGGGCTTTAATTAGTTGAAATTAAACAAGCATTAAACTTGATTTTTCATATATATTTTTTTTATATATATTAGTTATATACAAATAATTATGAATATTTTTTTATATATTATTTTTGATTTATATTATTTGCTTTTATTTCTCAATCTGCTGTTAACGAATAATAATGTATATAATTCTGTTGGGCTTATTAGTGGCCGTTTCAGCTGATAGTAATGATACGAGTGTATGAAAATAGTTTAATTAATGAATTTATTTAAATATATATTTATATATATATAATATAAACTAATATATATTTTAAATTTTTGTTTTTTTTTCTAATATAAACACAGGTCACTGTGCGTGGCAAAATGAAGATCATTATTGAATCTTTCGACACCAATTGCGATCACAACTATGTGGAATATTTTCATAAGGTGCCCAATGAAAAATCGCTTTACAGTTTTCGTTTAACGAAATTAGCTAAATCCTTTACAATTTCAATTGTTATGCGATCTGTGGCATCACAACGTATTATGTACAAGATAAATCATTTGGATGGGTGTCAGTTTGTTAACAATCCGCTAATGAACAAGGTACTGGGACATACCTATCAAGTAATGCTTGCAAATAACACGTTTAAATGCCCCATCGAACCCAAAATTTACTTTCTACGGAATATGGCAAATGCCGACTTAATACCCACATTTCATCCCGATGGTCACTACAAGGTGAATGTGCGCTTGGAAATTCCTAAAACACGAGCACCCTTTGTCTTGGAAGTTATCTGGATGTATAGCATTGTGCATTTTAAATAAACTGAAAGAAGTGACACAACAAATATATAAAACTAATTTCGTTTGTATTCCTAAAGATTATATCAAACCCATTAAGGAAATGTCTAATTGAACTGAAAGAGTTATATATAAGACAGACTCTATCTGAAAATTACAGATTCATTTCATTTTGCTTACTGTAAAGAGAAACAAATTGACAGCAAACAGTTTTAAAACAATATATATATATATATATATATATATATATATATATATATTTATATATATGTATTGTGATAAATTGAGAATGACGTAATCGGAGATAATACTATTCAAAAAGCATTTAAAATGTTTGTTATGTTGTCAATGATTTTCAACAGACTGAAGTTTAATTAGTTTTGGGTATTCATTGAGTTATTTTAACCACAGTGCACGGTGGCGTTTTATTAGCTTGTTTTAATTGTTATGCTACATCCGCTGTTGGGCGTTAACTGGACAACAACATTGTTGTTTGTCCTTTGTTTCCCATGTTTCCCATCTTCTCTTGTTTAAAGCTGTTGTTAACCACATGCCTCATACTTACTTTACTGAGCTTGCACCGTGTTTTGCAGTCTTTAGTCTGCAGCCTGTAGCCAGCAGCTAACAGCTAGCAGCCTACCAACCCAATTCTATAAATCTACATAACAATTATGATGCTGGTTAGTATTAAAAACAATAACAGCACGGACAGCATTTAGAACTATAGCTGCTCGTATAGCGATAGCAATAGCAATAGCTATGTACTATGTCCGTCATATTTCTAACAACGCATTGTTGGCAACTGGACAAAAACCGGACTTATCTTTACAGCGAGTTGCTGGTGTTGTTTGGCGTGGCATTTATGCGCCTGTTTGCTCGGCATTTTGTATGTAGGTCAACATTTGCACGCTGTATGACTGACGTCAACATGGATGGGCCTGCACAGTCCGTTTCCGTTTCCCGTGTTTTTGCTGTGCTCATGTTGTTGCAACTGCACCTATTCTACAAATGTTGTTGTATTTGTTGTTGTTGTTGTTGTTCTTGCTATTGTAGTTGTTGTTGCTACTGTTGTTGTAGGCTTGTCGTTCTGATTATTGCTGCTGTTATGACAAATGCCCCAGCTGCACGGGCTGCTGTGCATATACATACTTACACACAGACACAGACACACGAAGATACATACGCAGATATATAGTCGCATGTATGTACAATATATGTATATATATATATATATATGTATGCTGATAGCCTATGCATTTATATACAATTTTATATACATACATATAGATACATACATATATATATGCATGCATGCATGTATGCATATGTAAGTTTACAAAACATGTATGTCTGCTTGCCTCTTACGCAGAACTATTGATTTTCATTTTTGCGCGTTTTACAAGCGCTTTGTTGCATTTATTTGCGCTGTCATTGACAGCAGCTGCCATACATTTTTTGTAGCATACTTTTTTGGGCGTTGTCCGTTGCATTTAATTGGTATACAAGATTTTTCGCGCGTCAACGCGATGACCGCATATAGTATATATATATATATATACATATACATATATATATATATATATATATATATACTTGAGTGTATATGTGTGAGTGTTCATATTTGTCATCCACTCTTTAAATTGTACGCACATAAAACACACCCAGCAAAGTCGCGCAATGACTCTTCATATATTGCTGTGCACTTGAAAAATGCAATCGTCAACGCATTTCACAGGATATTTTCATATATTTTCTCATTTTTTCCTTTTTTATTTCCATTTTGCCTAGGCATCTCCTTTGACAACCATGCAAACAGCATTCTCATAATTGCAGCCTTGAGGTTGCTTGCCAGTTTCAACAATTTCCATTTTATTTTTCTGTTTTTTTTTTTTTGCTTTTTTTACATTTCTGTCGTTGATTGTTTATTGATTTTTGCATGCCACATGCATTTAGAATTTTTTTTAATGACTTTTTGCCAGGTTGTTACTGCATTAAGAAGAAGAAAAAAAAAATGTTACATATATAAATGATATTTGTTTTTTCATTACTTTTTTTTTTATTTTGGATGAATTCCCCGCTCAAGTGGGTCGTCACTTGAGCCAAGAAGTTGTCGTTGGGCTAAAGAGATTTCAATAAACTGATAGGCAGGAGCTTCTTTTGTGTTGACTTGCATAAAAGAAATCACATACATCATTACAATATTTATTTGCGCACACACTCTTAACCTCCCCCACAAGTGCTGGCTTCCAAAGACAAAGGAAAGCAGCATTACCAGAAACATCAGTAACAGGAACACAAACAGTAACAGCAACAACAGCAACAGCAAAAGCAGCAACAGCAGCAACAGCAACAGCAGCAGTAACAACAGCAACAGCAACATCCAGTTGATTGTGAGTTGCAAGTCTTGTGTTCGTTGCAGGAAACGCATTTGCATGTAACACGTGAGCTCACAAAGGACAAGTGACATTGTTTGGGGGCCCGTGGGTCGCTGCCTGGCACACAAATTAAAGTGAGAGTGTAAGTGCGTGGTAGGGTTGCTATTTGAGATAACATAGTACTACTTGTACAGGCGAACTCAAGAACGAAAACGTCATACGCCAAACGGCAAACCTCCTATACTCAACCCCCAATCTCCAATCTACAACCTCCAACTCCAAATTCATGTCATAAACCCTACCTACTGCGTGTCCTGGCGCACATGACAGCATACAAATAGCCTAAGTGAAGCATCAGACCTAGATGAGACTAGTTGATGCCGCTTCACGCCTCAGTGCACACAACAAATTATGTGAAATGCATTTGCAGCTAGGCGAAACTTATACTGTGTTCGACTTGCTGCACATTTAATGATTAAAAATTTGCAAACAAACAAAAAAAAAGAAGTATAATAACAGTTACGCGTTAGTCAATAGTTTAATATCATTTATAGCTTGCATAATTTGTAAAACAATAATTTTTGAATCAAATGCAAATGCTTAATGCAGGCAGCACATTATATAAGTTGCTGCCAGTATTGAGAAATCCTTAGGGAGGATGAATTAACCATTGTTATAGTATAAGTATTGACTATATAGTGTTACCCATAAACTATATATATATATATATATATATATATATATAAATGTAGAAGAATGAAAACTTGTCAGATTTATTAATCTGCTATTTGGATCAAGAACCCTTGGCAAACCTTCCAACATTTAATAGGTACAACTATAAAAATAGATTGCATTGCAATCGCTTTTGTGTATATCAAACGGAAATGGCAATGGTAAACAATTTGCCAAGTAGTTGTTGAGCGTATAAACTTAACTTAAGAGCACTGAATGCCGAAAAGTTGTTGAAACAAAGTTTCTGTTACTGGCTTTGTTCGATTTCAGTTTTTTACTGTTTTGGCGCAGAGACAGAGAGAGGGGGAGAGAGTGAAAAAGTGTGGGTGAGCGTAGGGGTAAGCTAACGGAAATTGTGACGAAAATGCCAACATAAATACATAGAAATATATATATATATATATATATATATATATCCAACTATAGACAAATAACTGTTACTTTGTTTCCGCCTTAGCCAACAGCCATACTTCTTTGGTCATAATCGTACGTATATGTGCACACAATGAGAAAAAGAAGAAGAAGAGTAAAAAATAAAAGAAATTTCAAACTTACTCAAAAGTA
Source organism: Zygothrica quintamaculata (assembly GCA_037044455.1). Lineage (NCBI taxonomy): Eukaryota > Metazoa > Arthropoda > Insecta > Diptera > Drosophilidae > Zygothrica > Zygothrica quintamaculata. Next base: position 49,910 of record JBAMBS010002341.1, on the reverse strand, counting down.
TATTAAAGTCAAGTTTATTTGTTGTCAGTTCAAAAGTTGAGAAATCTTTTCTCTTCCTTCTCTCATTTCAATAGCCAAAGATCCTTCAGTATGAATTCACATGCACGACTTTACTCTAAAGTTTTATAAATGATTTTTAAATAAATATTTCAATTGTTAAAAATAAAAAAAAAATTAACTTAAAAAACTGCGTAAAGTAAGTGAAGATTTTAAAAAGTTTTTCTTTTTTCATATGTGAATGTTGCTAAGTGAAGTTTCTCTTTTTTTTTATTCTGCACAAGAATCCTTTATAAATGCTTAAGTTCTATTTCAACTTCAAGTTACGAACAGCAAAACAACAACAACAACAGTTACACCAACCAATCAAACACACACTACATACACACACACACACACACACACGCAGAAAGTTGATGTCAAACAGATGATTTTAAAAATCATCTTTATGATTTTCTTTTTTTTTTTTTAATATTATTACAAGCAATCTGTTTTTGGCCAACTTGTGCACAGTGCTTAGGCCAAAATTTCGATGAGTATAAAAACCGCTTAGCACGCACTTTAACACACACATACACACACACTGACACAGCATTTATAATATACGAGTGTACTAAACAACATCAATGGAGTGTGGCTTTTCTTTCCTCTTTTTTTTTTCTTTATTTTTCTGCTCTATCACGTTGCTCGCAGGCTCTGTGAATATAATAATCACGCACTAAGTACCATTTTCAATTACTGTCCTGATGCTGCATCCTGCCACTACCACTGCCACTGGCAGTAGCCTCTGTTAGCGTTACTGTTGTATACCAATCTAGTGGCAACCACTCAACCACTCAAAACGTCGCTGAGCGTTAACCACATAAAAAACTAATCAACTTATTTATGAACATTTGTGGCGAACAAAAGAAACGTGCGGAATTGCGTATTCCGGACAGTCCAAAGTAAGAAAAGGCAAAAGAAATATTGCTAACAAGAAAAAAGTATTTATTATTAAATAACCGAACATTAAATACACTACAAAAATACAATAAAATTTATATAATTTCATTAAAAATGTTAACAAAAAAACAAATGAAAATAAAACAATGTAAAACAATTTTTAAACTATTTTAAGCTTATACAAATATATATTTATTTGATTCCTATTCACTTCAACAAACTATAAAAGAGTTTTATTTTTATTTATAACTTTACAATTTTTATTATATTTTATTACAAGACTGCTACATTTTTCGACATCTTTTACATCTTTAGACCTTTTCTTAGACAACACATAAAATAATAAAAAGTTGTTTGATAACTTCTGTTCATCCTCTTTTATTGTTATTGGGTAGTGTATATATATAAATTGATTTGTACAATAAGCAACACAGTTAGCTGTCCATTTTATAGTACCCAATGCAAGAGTGTACCAAGAAATATACTTGAAGTTGTACAATAAACTAAAGGCAACTGAGTGCATTATAAATGAAAAGTTTAAAATGAAAACGGGAAAACGGGAAAATGGCAAAAGAAGAATGTTCTGACGCAGTTTATAATTTTTCTGTTAACTGAAATTACATTTTATATGAGACACAGACGTGAAGTGTCATATTTTACGCTGGCATACACACACACACACACAGAGAGAGAGAGAGAGAGAGAGAGAGAGAACAGCATACATGAACATATATAAATATATATATACACAGTCATAAAATATCACGAAATTGCTTGAAATTGTGGGATATTATACTCTGAGTGGTTCGACACTCAAGCACATACACTCAAACACACACACACACACACATGTATACGTATGTTTGTAACAAAGTTTTGGGTCCCTTAATGCGACATTGTTTTGGTGCCGCGACGGGCTGGAAACCTCTTGACCACAATTTACGCCACTTACATTACGTATCGAGACCCAAACAACACCGAACAACGAGCAATGAACAACGAACAACCAAAAACCATGTGCGTACCATAAATGGGCAGCGTTGCTCTACAGTTTATCAGCTACTGCGGTACGTGTGGGCATATCAAAATGGCATTGGGATTGGTAGCGACGACGTTTTTATGGCAATACCAAATGCCTTTTATGTTGGTTTCTGTTTTTTTTTTTTTTGTTTTGTTCTTTTCTTTTTGCTTGAGGCAAATTTGATGATTTTATTAAGGCAACTCACTCACACTCAACATATCGATAGCCATTGAAGACATTCAGTTAAGTGTGTGTGTGTGTATGTGTGTATGCATACCGTATAAGGGTTTCAGCTAGGTTGAGGAATGAGCCAATCGTTAGCCATTCGGCACGTTAATTAGTCATAATTACCCGCACAGCTTTTGGGCTTTGTCAGCTGCCTTTTGTGCGCCGTCACGCCTCTGATTTATGACTAGCAGCAAGCTTAAAGCCATACCATGGCTTTAACTCAAACAAAATGGCGGCTATGACCCCTCCCCCTACCACCTAACTCACACACACATATACGTATATATATATACATATATATAGATATATTTACTAACACCATAACAGCACACTGACAGCTTTCATGCGTGTGCTAAATGATTTGGAATTGATTAGAAGTAGCCCACAAGAAAAAAAAAAGAAAAATAAGAGACCAATGGCAAAAGTGCAGTTGGCAAGACTATGGAATACTCTATAATTAATTTAAGTTAAATATGGATAGTTAGTAATGAATCAAAATAGAAGGTAATCAACTTACTATCAAAACTTAAAAAGTTATGTTTCAAATATCTTTTACTTGCTTCAACTATGACATATGTCAATATATTATACCCATTGCAACGAAGTATAGGGTAGAGATGACATAGAAAAAACTGTGGGATCCAAGCAAATAAAAATAAATAAAATATCAAAGCAAGTTCACATGAAATTTTTATGCCAAGACGACGGCAAACTTTATTGAAACTTCTTGGCAGCCGCAAGAGGCGCGTCTGGTTATGGAAAAGGCTTCTGCTGCTGATGGTTCTATGTAGGTCCATCGCCTGGCTGTTTCAGATAATAAGCCTCAGCAAAGGATAAAAAAAAGAGAAACGAAAAGAGAAACAGATAAACAACAGCAGCAGCCGTCGACTGATGGCGATGAAATGTTGGCATCTTGGTGGTTTTCGCGTCTACTCCTCCAACCATACGATTTGCTGTCAAATAAACTTCCAAAATGTTGGCGGATCGTCGCCTCGCTTCAATAGACAGACAGTTACAGTTACAAAGGATGCCAGCAAGGATAGTTAGCAATACAATATTTTGGCTAATACTTCTATATATCCACACATATAGATATATTTATATATATAGATATAAAAATGAATTGATATGGTTATACGTTATAACTAAATAGCTGTAATATAACTAGAACTGCGAGGGTTGGTGTAAAAATATGAAGATAATGTTAATAATGAAATAAACTCTAAGAAACAAATGCTTAAAATCGATTAAAATAATTACAGTTAACAATTGTTTGTAATTTGTTATCGATAACAAAAGTTTTTACCGCAATTGGAAAAGATTTCTGAAATCATTTTCTCTGACTACTCTCGGACTTCTCTCACTTATTCGACGACATTTTAGCAATTCCTTCAATCTTTTTGTTTACAACACATATCACTTGTCGCACAATTGTAACACTACCTACCCCGCCCACTTATTAGTTTTATTGCTACCATTTTCTGGCGGCTTTCTTAGCCATTTTGTTAACATGATGTTTTTTTATTGATGTTCCTGTTGCCGTTGCTCTGAATTCTGTTGTTGTTTGTTGCTGTTGCTGTTGCTGTTGCTGTTACTCCTGCTGCTGATGAGATTGTTTGCTGTTATTGCTGATGAAAATATATTCAATTTATTATTCTATATAGAGATGCTTATTTTCTGTTGACATAATGATACGCATGAAGCTGAGGCATCCCCCAAAATGTTTCTTGGAAAAATGTAACGATATTTTGCACGCTAAGTTGACAGGCGACGCCCATGAGGCAGCAGACGCATATGTAACTGTATGGGTGTATGTGTATGTGTATAAGTGTATGGATGTATGAGTGTATGTATGGAGTCGCTAATATTATGTTAGTGTGTGTAATGAATCTATTATTAAATTGTGTTGCTTATGACAACAACCACAACAACAACAATAATAACATCAACAGCAACAGCAACAGCAACAGCAACATCAACAACAGCATCCAAAGCAAGAACAACAAAAGCAACAACAATAACACTGAATAAGCAAACAAACAACAAACAAGAACAGCAACGTCGACGTTAACGTCAACGTCATCTTCAACGCCTTTATACATACATTTAGTTGTCGCTATCGTTGTCGGCGACGTAGCCGTTACCGTCGCCGTCGCTGTCGCCGTCGCCGTCGCTGTCGCCTTCGTCGTTGTCATCGCCATCGCATGTTGTCGACATCGTCACTGTTATCATACACACTGGTGGCGTCACTGCCACCGTCAAGTATCAATCAAAAGCAGACTTTGCTGCTTGCTGTCCCGATCTGCTCCTCTCTTGGAAATTTATGAAGGTTCTTAATGCCAAAGGCTATGAATGTTGTCACCCGGGTCGCAAAATATCAACAACAGCAGCACCAGCATCAGCTACAACAGCAACAACAGCAACAACAGCAACACCAGCAACAACAACAACAATAATAAGAACATGAACAGCAACAGCAAAGCTCAGCACAAATATTATGCTCATATTCTGTTGATACTGTTTTTTATAGCAAAAAGAAACTTTTTCTGCTTAATATCCCCTATATTTCATATAAAATTTAACATTAATTTTCTATATTTTATTTTCCATTTTCTATTTTATTATATTTTTGCGCTGTTTTATTCGTTTCTTATTTTTTGTTTGTTTTTTTAATTTGGTATTTAAAGTTCATTCATGCATTGTTGCAGCTGAATTTAGATTTGGTAGCATCATTATAGCTTTTAGCTGAAATGTAGCAAAGCTTTAAGCCAGGCCCTGACAATCACTGTCGCCTTTCAGAGCTCTCATTAGCAAAACGTTCAAAACTCTTTGGCCAACTTTTGACTTCATTATGTTGCGTTTCCTCAGTTTACCACCCGCTGTCCTTTGGTCTCGCGTCGCGTTGTCGCCGCAAAATTGTGCAACGTTTCCGTTACTGCTTTTGGCGCACATCCGTTGCCGCCATCCTGGTCCTGTTCGTCCTGCTCTATGTTGCTGCTGCTCCTCTGGCTTTTAGTGATAGTGTTGGTTTTGGTACTGGTATTAGTGTTGCTGCTGCTGCTGCTGCTACTTCTCTCTGCTCTGCTCAAACTCTGTGGTTATTCGCCATTTCATTTTATTTTGCACATTTTATTATGACTGCCGCTTGCGAGGCAGCTCATACATTTTTTATTATTATGTCTGCTTATCAGCATGTGGCAAATATACTCCAGGACCACCGCCTGTGCTTGGTGCCTCTGACTCTCCCTCTGCCTGTGCCTTTGCCAGTGGCTGTGCCTGCGCCACTTCCTCTGCCTATACGTCTGCCAGTAACTCTGACTCTGTCCCTAAATATATGTATATATATATTTGCCTCTATATATTTGCTCTCCATATCCCTCTCCTCCATTTTAAGGTATGTAGACAAACCAAACCAAGTTGAGCCAAGCCAAGCGTTGAAATGCGCGTTTAGAGCCGCTCGTTTGGTTGCGTCGCTTCACAGTTCGCTGATTGTTTGAATGATGACGACGTCAGCAGCGGGTAAAGCCCATAAAGCTGCGCTTTGATGCTAACTGGCATTGAATTGTCACGCTCAGTTTAACATCTGCAAAATTATAGCTCCGATATGTGCATTTATTATATATAAATATATTATTAATAAATATTATTTTACAAACATCATTTCAAATATATTATGTTAATAACAGTATAAAATTCTATTTTATTTTTAACCCTTTTTAATTTAAAGTAATAAATATTTTAATTTGAATTTAGCTATCTAAATAAACCCAGAAAATACTACTTTCATATTCTCCAAATGCAGTAAATATATCAACCATATATATGTTATGGTATTATGATAAATCAGCAATGAATATTGCATGCATTAAATTATTTTTGTTACAATTTCAACATGTTTTTTGTTAAAGAATTTTATTTTCCAATATATTGCAACTTTCAGGTCTTTTAATATCCGGCTAGCCTAAAAGTATGCAACAGTATGAACCCAACGGCCATTGACTGCAAATGCGAATGTGTATGCAGAATGCGAATATGAATGCGAATACAAATGCGGATGCGACCGCCATTGTCATTTGCTGGGGCAATGTCAGAGACGCTGGCCGCAAACAAACTGCCGGCGCCAGCAGTAGCTTTAGCAGTAGCGCCAGCAGGATCAGCAGCAGCAGCAGCAAATGCAACGGTAGCAGCAGCAGTAACAGCAACAAAAACCGCAAAAAAACACTCACAAACAAACACAGTTACACATACAAGAGCAGCTGGCGAGTGTGAGCGGACAAACAGCAAATAACAAAAAGCACACGGCAAAACACTCAACCAGCAGCCATAACAACAACAACAACAACAAAAATAACAACAGCAACAGCAATAGCAGTAGAAACAATAACAAAAACAACAACAGCACAAACAGTAACCAGAGTAAAAACAGCAGCCGTCAGCTAGCTGAAGCAGCGCGCCAAAGTAATTTTAATTAAAACTTATGGCAACGTCTGCGAGTGAGTAAAACACGGCGAAACGAGTTGATAAAAGCGTACAAACACACACACACACACACACACACACATACACACAGAGTATAACCAACACAAGCATACTAAGGCACACAAACACCAATACACTTAAATTCTCTGCCATCTCTATCTCACTCGCACTCACACATCAAATCATATGCGAATGGAAACTCAAGGCCCGGTGCCTTAAACGAGGTAATTAAAAAAGCGTAAGCACCTTCATACCAAGCCAACTACGAGTACAGCTTTGCCATCAAACACTCCTCCTACTCCTTTTCATTCAAACAAGCCGTGTACCCCTCTATACCCTCTTTCCTATATAATTCTGTATCCCTTACCCTGTTATTCCCATCGACCAACAAACTGTCGCTGTCGCTGTCTCTATCCATCTCCCTGTCTCTGTCTCTGTCTCACTGTGTGTAATTTCCATTTTATTTTATGCGCGCGTTTTTGTTTGCTGCACTCCTTTTTTTCGCCATTTACCTTTGTTGTTTTGTTATTTTGTTTTATTTTCTACTTTTCTTTTTTATTTTTGTACTGCTTTGGTTTTTTTTTCCGCCTTTTGTTTGTTTGCCTTTAAGCCGGCGCCGTAATCTGATATTACGTATACGACGTGAGCGCCTGATATTTAATAGAAATTCAAGCGTTTTTAAGCTTGACAGCCAATAAAAACTGATATTTATTTTTAGTTTACCCTTTTTATTTATTTCCCTCTTTCTTCTACATTTCTCTTCTCTTTTTTCACATCACTTTTTGCCGTTTCTTTTTTTTTTTTGTTGTTTTTACCCCCCCAACAAAATAGTTGAACTATTAGGTATATGGTTTACGGTTTACGGTGTACGGTGTACGGTGTACGGTCTACAGTATACGTTGAGTAGCAAGCTAGAGCAGCTATAAAAGGATCAGAAGAAGGAGTCTTATTTATCAGCTTTGTTTGCATGCCACACAAAAGTAGCATCCATCCAACAACAGGCGTCGTAAAATGTTGCAACTACACGTCAGTATTGCAGTATGAATATTGAATTATGCAGTAAATATGAGAGTTGATTAAAACTCTGCAATATCTCATTTTCTGTTGTACAGTAAACACTCTCAAAAATTGAATAAAATAGTAAAAAAAAAAAATAGTAGGTGATGTGTAAATAAAGTGTTTGATATATAAATATATATACCTTTAACTAATATAGTAAATATTAAATATTAAAAATATATACTTAAATAATTTCAAGATTTAAGTAAATTTATTACTGGCTGAAAATTTGTGTTGATTAATTGCAGAATTCATTTCTTGCAGCAGTATAGAAAAATCAATATAAGTTAAGAAAAAAAGTGCTATGATGATTGATGAAGAACTTAAGTAACAGTAATAGCTATATTTACAGTTAGAGTTAAAGTAAAAGTAAGCCTTAGTTACAAAAGCTTTCTTACTAATATACCATATCAGTTTTGTAAGCAATTTTTTATTTATAAACTTGCCTTAATTGCAGAGTCACATTTAATAATGCCAACGTTTAATTTGCTGCAATTCTTTGACTATATACAATACACTCGAGTCGAGTGAGTGCATTATCTATCAATTATTAAAGCACTCAATGTACTGCTTACTTAGATAGTCCCCCAATGAACTTTGTTGCATCAAATATCGTTTAATCTTGTACTAATTACAAGCTTCTGATATGCTCTTATTGCCATGTTAGCCTTGTTGGCCCTGTTGGCCATGTTGGCCATATTGCACCTTTCAGCACTCGGCCTATTTTGTGGTGGCTTTTGTTTATATGCATTTCCCCATATTATATATATATATAAGTATATAGAAGTTGTACTTACTTTACAGTAGTTAAATAGAAGTTGCTGGCCCCTTGCACTTGCACGACTGCACTGGCAAAATGAAGCCAAAAGCTCTTCAAGCCGGTTGCTTGATTAACCATTCATTGCAGTTTTATAGTACCTCAATGACTGTAACTGGAGCTGAAGCGGGACCTGAAACAGTTAGTATGAGGTATGAGTGTTTGGCAATGGCTGTTGTTGTTCTTGTTCTTGTTGTTGACTCCGCTGCTTGCCTGACTGACTTGGCTTTTGCTGGTCGCCGAGTTACTTCAACCCATACTCTATACTCTATACACTATACCCTTATACTGCTACTTTATTCGCCTCACTGCGCAGCTTTGTGTATTCGGTACTCCTTTTTCCTTTACCAACAACATCAGCTTTAGCATCAGCATCAGCTACAGCTACAGCTACAGCTACAGCAACTATAGCTTCAATTCTGAATCTGACTCAGACTCTTATACTGAAGCTGTGCAATTTACGCTTAAGTACAAGCAGTAAGCTGCGTTGAAGTCATTGAAGCTATAAGCTGTATTCGCAACTCTTTGTATTTTCCAGCTGCCAAGTGGCAATTCGTGCAGAAATTCTGTTTAACTTTAGTTTCAAAGCGAGCAATAGCAATAACTACAAATACAAAATAAAATATGCGAATCCAACAAACAATTGGAGTAAAAACAATAAGGTTTTGCCTTTAACATTGCCTTATGCCATGTGCTTGTTGCCAGTTGGCTATTGCCTGTTGCCTGTTGCCAGTTGCCAGTTGCCAGTTGCCAGTCCTGATAACAATTTAATTAACATTTAATTTGGCCAAACTTGCGACGTGTATATGGCTTAAAAGCCCAAAGCCAAAAAAACAAACAAAACACAAGGTTGGCTAAAAAGTTGTGCACAAGTTTTTTACGGGTGACAATCGCAACATGAGATCCCCTCTAGCACGACCATATATGCATTATAGCATTACATTGCAGTTGCCAGGACTAACAAAAAAATAATATATATATATATAAAAAATAACAAAAAGTGAAAAATACAAAAATAACAACAACAACAAGAGAAAACGTAGTAAAAATAAAATATATAGAAAGAGTTAAGATTGCTTATGTATGCAGCACAGCAACTATGGCACTGAAATCCGTGCCAAGCAACTCGAGCTGCATCCTTTGGCCTCACTGAATCCTTGCACGTAGCGGAAGCAATGATCTGGCAAATTTTAGTTTTACTTGTTGTACTACTAGCTGCAAAAAGTTTTGCTTGCTCTCACACTAAATAGCGTTAGCAGCAACACCAACACCAACACCAACACCAATACCAACAGCAACACGCTCTTGATGAGGATGATAAAAGGGATGGCTACAGACATTTGCTAGTTGGAGTTGCCTTTTGGAGTTTCACAGGTGTTGGTAGTATAGAAGATGCTGAAACTGGAGGTGGTACTGGTACCTGGGGACTGCCACTGTTGTTGACGTGCTTAGGTGTTGGCTTATGATTGCGCTTGCGGCAGAATTACCAGCTGCTGCTGCTGCTGTCGCTGCTACTACAAATATTTCTCTGCCTTTTTAACGCCCCGGATGCAGCGACAAAAACTGCAAGTAAGTTGCTTAAATTGCAGCAAATTTGAGATGCAACACTGAGTTCACTTAGCTCCAGGGCTTGCCAACTTGCAAATGGAAATATTACCATCAGTTTGTTATATACTTAAAGTATGTTGCATACAACTAGGAGAATAAACCAACTGCATATACATATGTTACTTAGCAGAAGGCATAAGGCTTTAGCTGCTTGTTCAAAACAAGTAACTAAAAGCATAAATCAAAAGATAATGCAAACTCAAAGTAAACTACAAAAAATATTAAAAATTATTCTTAGCAATCTACTATCACATTAAGTTTAGTTTAGTCATTAAATTTACATAGATAGTTTGAGGCATTATATATATAAGTATAAGTTTTGTTATTATTATTTATGTTTTTGTCTCATTTTAACACGTTTTGGCATATTTTTGATGATCTCATAAATGCGCATTATGCCAATTTGGAGAATTGTATCATTTTCATAACGTTTTAAGCTTGGGGCAATTCATTAAAACAACGATTTCTTCCAGTGCACACATAAATTCTAATCACATTTACACACACACACACAAACATATTTATATATATATATACATATAGTAAGATGCAGAGTCATAACCTCTGTCACGCCCGCTGCAACATCACGACCGCAACTTATAGTTACTTTCAATGTGTATGTGTGTAATTTTGCAGGATTTTATATTCATAGCATAATCCTTGAGAATAAAATAGACAAGTTTTCGTATAGCAAGTTACCGAGATAGACAGGGCGAGACAGTGAGAGAGGGTAAGACAGAGAGAGAGAGAGAGAGAGAGAGTGGTTTCGAGGGAGTTAGTAGTAAGATGAGTGTAGATAGTTGGGATGAGCCCGTGACAGTGCACGCAGGATGCAATTTTCAATTTGTTGGTAATTTTATTTTATATTCCACAATCTAAGTCAAGTCAAGTTTACCGAAAAACGTTTTACCGTGCAAATGATTTTCACTTTGGCCTGGCCAGGACCAGAAAAGTTAGTTGTCCTTGCCTCGAACAACTTGCAACTGTCGACACTGGGCACTGCTAAGAATGAGAGTTAGACAGAGACAGCCATAAATAAGTGGGCAAAGGGTGAGAGGAGTGTGGCGGGGAGGGGGGGGGGGGGGTTGTGGGCGCTATGTAAGCATAGTATTTTATATGATGGAGTGAGCGACTAGCAGATATCCAAAGCAAAGGACAAAGTTTTCATCTTCGTTTCTGCGGCATTCACCTCATTGTCATTTCTCAGTCACTCAGACAGGTAAAGTTGAAGCAAATGCGAATGCGAATCCGAATGTGAATGTAAATGTAAATGTGAATGTGAATGCGAATCTGAATGCGAGCAGCTGAATTCATTCATATAACTGAAACACACACACACACACATACACACACATAAACACACAGTATGTAAAAGTTGGAGAAGTGAGGAAAGAACTCTGTACGGGTAAATGAGTTTTTTGTGTAGGAGCAAGTTTTAGGTGAGGTTCGGGAGGTGCGGGAACCTACGAGAGAATGGCAAAGAACAACACAATTATCCAAGGAACGTAGCTGAGTTTTTGTTAAATGCTAAAAATTTTTAACGCATTGCAACTGTAGGAGAAAGAGAATGAGAGTTGTAGTTGTAGACATAGCCTCAGGCAACCCGCAAAACGTGTGTCTCCTGGTATGCCAATTATATATATATATATATATATATACACTGAGAGAGTGAGAGAGAAAGAGAGAGAGAGAGAGATATGGCATATCCAGCACACAACACATTTGTCGCAATTTACGTGCTTGCTGGCTGCGCTGCCTTTTTGACTTGCCCCAGAGCCATTTACACAGTACCCGCATCTCTCATCTCTCATCCGACGTTGGTTGGTTTATTTAATCAGTTGTAAGATTTGAGTTTCATGCGGAAATATTTAATTTGGATTTTAAATGCGTGCCATGGCGTAATGCGAGACCAACTGTGCGACCCTTGACGCAGTTGCTTTTCCATCTAGCAGCATCATATTTAGCTACAGCTGTAACAGCTTTTAGCTTTAGTTTCAGCGAGAAAATGAGTCAAATGTGCCACACGGCAACAGCACCAACAACAACAACAGCAACGGAAATGCCAGGAGAAAGTTTTTATGGATGTGTATGCCTTGCGGCAGGCAAGACTCATACTAGATCCTTATAGATATATATATATATGTCCTGCTGCCTGTCGCACCTGTCTCAACTTCAGGTGTGACTGTCTAAAGAGAGAGAGACAGCAAGAGTTAACAAACTTTGAGTGCTGGTGTCGCAATTACGATAGCTCAGATTCTCAGCACATCAGCAATCTGAACATCTTGTTTTCCATATAGTTAGTTATGTTGGTGATCCAACACTAATTGCTTCTAATGTTCATAGGATTAATGTTGATATATCTAAAAGGATTTATCATATATACATATATTCATTATAATATATATTAACTAATGTCTAATCATATTGTAACTAATATTACTAATTAATATTGTCATATTCGATTGAAGATTTTGCTACACTAATAATTCTAAATATATATTGTTAGTTTATCTTTCATTTTGCTCCTTTAATTATTTTAATCCTTTCATAAGATTACCGTTAGTTTTGAAGCTTTGTACACAAACACGTTGCATACTTGTGATATAAACAGACCATATGATAAGCAACACAGATTCTTTATAAATTTTATACTAACATGTCGCTCTCTCTCTATCTCTCTCTCTCTCTCGTTTAACCAGTCTAACCCATTTACTTGCCTGCTGGAATGAGGCAAGGACTCTAGGACTCTAAGTAGCTGAAAATCCATTCAGTTTTCTCTGTGTATGCTGCATGCTGCTCCATATAACACGAGAGCTTCTTTGCCTTTGTATATATAGTATGTATAGCACATTAAGTTTGTTACATAATTATGTAATTAATAAAACAAACTACACACACACATATATATATATATATAAACACATACATAGAGCTAGAGCATAGTATGTATATAAGTATAACATAGGTAAACACTCGCCATACAGGACTTAAATGATGTTGGCGTATACGCAATATTGACAGCGACAAAGATTTACAGGACAAAGTTGAACTTTGACTTGCACACGCACACTCGCACACACACATAAGCCACATACTTACACAAACATCAGCAGCAACAACAATCATGTAGAGCTTGCAGGCAATGCTTACATTTGATTACAATGTCATTGAGTAATTAATGTGTCCTTGTCAATAAAAATGCCAGCAGGCATACGCATTGCTGCCAGTCAGGCAATAGCAGCAACAACAACAGCAGCAACAACAACAACAGTGACAATAACAACAAAAATTTCCAATGTATATATGCTTGAAACTAAAATCCTTTTGTTTGTCTTGCTTAATTAATCTCATCAGTTAGCCCAACTGTTCGTCCTTTTCACCGGATGTAACTGAGTCTTGTTGTTCAGGTGTCTGCCATTGCCCCAGAGCATTGTTAACTTCCTGCTACTGCTGCTGCTCTTGCTGCTGCTGCTGCTGCTGCTGCTACCTCTGCTGTTGCTTCAACTTCTCTTTGCCTAAGGAAATTGTATTTCTAATTAATGACCATAAAAAGCAATTTTCGAAAATTTATTGCGCATACGTTTTGCTTAGTTTTTAACAGTCTCAGCGATTATGCGCCGAAAATTAACAAAAACTTTCTATACAATAAAGTTAAATACAGGGAAAAAAATAAAAATAAAAGCAAGTATAAAATAATAATAATAATAATAAATAAAGTACATAGGAAAATAAAAAGAAAAAAGAATACAGTTATTTGAAGGCCCAGAGCAATGCAATCAAAATAATTGCCGTTGCTTTTGCGGCAGTCGTAAAAGCAATTCAAATTATAATTAAGAATCCACCGCCTCTAGCAAAAGCAATTAAAAATCACAACAACATTTTCGATAGCATTTTGAAAATAGTTTTGCCAATGCGGCGACAGGATATTAGCTAAAAGTTGACTCAAATTGACTTTGTCTGCCAGCGATATATACAATTTGATAGTAGTATCTACACTTAATGTTTCTATGCATATATATATATATATATATATATATAATTGTAATTTTGTGTGTGTTGTATTGTTGGTATTTATATGCCAAAATGATGTTAGACTGTTTATGTTAGTAGTACAGTAGAGATAATTACAGCTAATTACAAATCAAATAACCAATGGGCTTATTGGCCAAATTATAATTTACCTAGTTTAACTGAGCTGCTGATTATACCTAATACCACAAGGCTTATGCAATATTCTCCCTTCAGTCAAATAATTACAAAAAAAATGAAGCAAAAAAAAATTACAAAAATGGTGGATATAAAAGTAGAATCACATCCGTTTTGTGGTTTTATTCGTTTGATGTTTCAAAGCGACTGTCAATTACACGCAATTAAATCGGATTTCTATGTATTCGTATTTGGATTTCCATTTCCGTTACGTGCGCTAATATTCCGTTGTTCGATATGAAACAAAATGGCTGCCGTATAAAACTGCTATAATATGTTTCGCTCTATCTGTGTGTGTGTGTGTGCTTAGGCAGACAAAACGGAAATTAATTTCATTTTTATTTATTGCTATAGAATATCAGATTTATTTGAACAACGTTTTGCATATTGAGGCACGATTTGTCCAAGGGGCCAAGAGTTCAATAAACTGGGACCATTTGATAAGCATATTATAATAATAAGACGACAATAATGAACAGGCGCCCAAAGCTGTATGGCATACAAGATATATACATACATATACATTTATATATGTATATATATATATATAATATGTACAGTGGGAAAGAGATGTCAACAAGGAAAAAAAAGAGTCTGGCCAAAGTTTGTGATATGTTTTGCAAACAAAATGCCAATGGCCAATTGACAGCAGCAGGCAGTGCCTGGACATGTCCAAGATAAACCAACAGATTGAAGTACAAACAGTGAAGGAAAGACAGTTAGAGAAAGATAGAGCGATAGAGAAAGAGAGAGAAAGAGATAGGAAACTAAGTGAACTGATGATGCTTCGCATCTGTACTCTGCATCATTCTGTTAAAGCCAAACAGAGTAGCGACACATACACATACATAAAATACAAGTATACGCACACACATACAAACATTTCATTTGTGTTGGCAACAACTCTGGAGACTCTTGGCCAAAACAAAAAACTAATACAATAATATGCAGCACAACTTTCATAGCCATTCCCAGCTGTGGTCTGTCCTCTGTCCTCTGTCGTCCGTCCATTGTCGTTTGTTCTTCGTTCTTCATCCTCGATACTCTATTCTATACATTCTTCATCCTCTATCCATGTATATCCTTCATATCTGACTCTCATCCTCTCCCCATCTCTATTTGGCTGGCTCTGCAACTTTCGCTGTTGAGCATACATTAAGGCGTGTTGAAGCGCATTGAATTGTGTATTGGGATTTGTTTACAATGCTGCAAAAAGTTTTTACGTTCGCTTAGCCAAAGGCAAAGTGACTTGCAAGTTTCTTAAGCAATTGTCCAGGACCCAAACCAATACCAACATAAGCAGCATGAGCAAAAGCAACAGCAACAGCAACAGGATCAGCAACAGAAGCAGAGGAACAGAATCACTACTAGAAGGAGGACAACAACAGCGCATACTTGGGTAAAGCTTTTGGCATTTATTCGATGCACAACTCTACCATACTTACCAGCATCCTGCCAGCTCCTTGGGACTGTCACAACTTTTTCCTTCTTGTCTTCTCTGTGGTTTCATTTCGCTTTGCGGTTGCTTTTTAATTTATTTAATTCATTTTAAATACCTTTTCAAACTGTATACTTAAGCGTATACCATGAATATGTATAACCTTCACGAATATCCACTGAATTTTGTGGAGCAACAGGTATGCTTCTGGATTAACAGAATAATTCTATGCATTACAGTTTAATCAGCTTTTAAGCAGATAAATATTTTTTAAAACTATGCAGATCTACTTTTTTTATAAAAATGTCAACAAGCTCCATTTAATAATAAATTTATTTATAGTTTTTCAATTAAATTTACATTCAATTAAAATGCATTTAACTACTATATATGTACCTTTTACAAAATAAGTAACGAAATATATAAATTAATACACATTACACTAATTAAATAAATAAATACAATAAAATGTTTTAAAAGTTAACCCAAAAATTATTTCGGTCAAAAACAAGAAATAGTTATAGTCTTATTAAAGTATTAACTTTAAAATATATTTTTTGATTGATTAACACCGATATTAGACCCAGTTAAAATTTATATTATTTTTACAATCGATTTTCTTTATACTTTTCAATATCAATTTGATTTTCGTTTAACTAATTCCAATAATATATCAACTTGATCTAACTTCGCATAAATTCCACACTCTGTTCAAAGGTTTGGTTCCTTGCTAAGTGCTAGAGCTCATGCCCACAATTCGATCAAGTTTTGTGACCAAACTCATTTAGCACTCGTCTGCAACGAGTGTATTTCGTGCATAAGTCGTGTGTCTGAACTAAGAAGCAGAATCGTGCCATTAGCTTGAACTTTTGCTTCGATTACAAGCAAGTGATAATTAAAGAATTATCAATATAGGAAACAATCAAGCTCTTTTCAACTTAAACTGTTTTTTTACTAATTAGTATACAATATTTATATTTGATATTTTAAACGATTTTTTATTATTATTAAATAATATTAGGAATTACATAAATTATGGACAAAAAAAATTAATTAAAATTTATGCAAAAAAAAGTAATAAAAATTTATGCAAAAAAAAATAAATAAAAATTTCTGAGATTTGTTAAAAGAAAATATTTTTTTTTGTATTAAAAAAAAAATTGTATGAATTTTTTTGTTAGACAAAAAAGAAGGTTCAACGTTCCGTAAACCTTAATAGTTATGTTAAATATCTCGTATTGTAGCAATTATGTTCGCTAAAAATCAATTAAAAATCCACAACACAATATAAAACAATAATAAATACCATTAAAACAAAAACAACAACAAAAAACTAAATGAAAATCACCACAAAATGCACCACAAAAAATATGCCACAATAAAAAGTTGGCTTTAGGTTCTGGGCCAACTTTATATGCAAATAACTGCACCACATATGAATACATATATATATATATATATATATATATATATATATATATATGTATGAATATATGTGTATGTTTGAATTTATCAGTATGTAAATTTGTGTGCGTTCACGTTACATTTTAAATGAATTGTTCGCGCATTTGTTTGTAGAAACGCAGCAGCAGCAAACAGCAAATTAAATAAATAAATTTTATTTACTAAAAAAGAGGCATTAAAACGATATATATAGAGCGTATAGTAAAATGGTATATATATATACCGTTACATATGCAACTCCAGCTGCCAGAAAATGCAATTTTAGTTGTTATATGTATATATATACATATTTTTATTTTTTTTGTATTTTTGTTTTTGGATTTTGCATTTGGTAGTTTGCATTTTGCATTTTGCATTTTGTTGATGCCTGCGGGTACGGGCAAGTGGGTCAATAAAAATGTCAACGCCAGCAGAAATTTGCAGCTTTAAATTAAATATAAATATAAGCCCGTATATGGTTGGTATATTTATGGATATATAAGGATATTCGTATGTGAATCTATTTATATATACATATATATATATATAAATAAATATATATATCTCATACATATATGTTGAATATTTTTCAATGCGTTTGCATTTAATTTGGATTTGCCAAATGACAGTTTTAATATTTTATTATATTCACATAATACTCAGCTCACCAGCTGCATACACTCTGAATATATTTCAAAATTTTAATATCCATTTATTATTTTATATTTTTTTTTTTCTTAGTTTTCTCTTTTTTGCAGCTTATCTTTTTCATATTAATTGCAACCCAAACTGGACAGCTATTCGCAGTGCTTTGTAAAGTTTGAGGTTTTCTTTTTTTTATATATATATACGTATATCCCACACTTGGCTTTGGCTTTTAATTATGTTTCCAACCCCTAAGCCACACACACACACACACATACTAGCAACATTCAACATCCAACAACCAATACTGGTAACAGTCAACTCCAATGCCAATCCCTAACAGGATGCCGTATACCATATTCTAGTAACCCCCACACAAAAATGTAGCTCATGAACTGTGGCTCATTGTTTAAACTTTCAAGTTGGCGACAATAAACGTTGAAACTTTTAGTTTTATTGCTAAAGTTTCGACGAGATTTTCGGTCGAAACAACATACAGAAAAAAGTCTATGTATAATAATAACCACAAGGCAGAACTTTTGGGGTCTTCATCCACAAAGAGCTACCAAAAACTTGCCTCAACAACACTTTCGCTTTGCATTCAGAGCCTGAGTTAAAGCTTTGAGTTTAAGTTTAAGTTTGAGTTTGAGTTTGAGTTTCAGTTTATATATTTCATCATCAATTGACGACTGACTGAATTAATGAACGAATGAATGATTGACAAACGAATTGACTGATTGACTGTCTAACAGATTGTATGACTGTATGTTTGTTTGCCCATAAAACAGTTGGCAGCAAACCAATACAAATATGCAAAGCGGTCCTAATCAAGCACAACCCCCTCATCCCTCCACACCACCCTCTTTCATTCGTCGACAATTCTGTTACTTCTTTTGCTCCTTAACTGTTAGCTCCAAACTCCCAAATGCCATAAGCAAAAGTAGACCCATGACGCAGCCGGCTTACTTCATGTCTACCCAACACACAACTAACAATCCCATCCCCGCCAACCTTTACCGTTAAATCCAAAAAGGAAGCCTTAGTAATAGGACGGAGCTCACGTTAAACGGCGCCCGAGTCAAACTGTGCAAACCTGCACGTACCTGCACTTGATCTATGCGGATATTAAGATATTGAATTACCTTTTTGTTCGTGCAGCTCAGACTGAGTTGATTTTGTTGTCTTACAACCTATACCCCGGAAACGTGGCTGGATTCCGGTGTGCCTGGCTTTAAGATATGAAAAAATGTCGAGTCCTGTGAAGAAGTCTGCACGATAAATCCTTGTGGCAATTGAACGTTAATAGTTAAATAATACACTGGCCAAAAATATGCGGCCAATTATGCTTAAAATTCCAAGCATAACCGGAAAGTGGCTAAACCTTAAGACCTGGCCAAGATTGTTAGACCGAAACGTGTCTATGCGGCTATCTAAATCTATTAAATATGCAGCATGCGTGCCACAGACTGTGCCACAGACTGTGCCACAGCCAAACTATGTTTACGGCAAGTGAAAGCGTCTATACCATTGGGTATTTTCCTACTCGACAATCATACGCAACGCTCTCTCTCTCTCTCTTACTTACATTGACTATTTCTATTTTACATTTCCTACACACAGTACACAGATCAATCATGATGAAATGCAGCCAATGTTATTCCAAAACATATCAAGATGTTAACATGAAATTCCACAAATATTCGCAAATAGGTTGTATCATTATTGCATGACTCAAGGGAAAAGTTTGTCTTACAAATTTTCCAGCATATTTCTAAAAGTTTTAAAGCATTTGCAACGTGATTAATCAAAATTGAAATTTATACATACATACATATATATGTATAGATATATATATTAAGTAATTTAAATAAAATTGTGTAAAATTGATTAGTTGCATATGCAACTGAGTTTAAATTTAATTAAATTCAATTTTGTGAGGCAACAGTTGCAAGGAAACTTTAAGAACATGCTGCCAGCTGGGGTGAAAGTAATACATTACTGATGGAAACTTAACTACTTAACTGTAAGTATTTTAAACAGTTTTTCATATATAATATTGTCTGATATATATATACAAGTTCATATGGAGTTTTCGAAACTTTATCAATGATTATTTGAGTGTTTCCTTAGCAATCAACAACATATATAACAGCAGAGACATTTTATGTTATTGCTTCTTAGGCAACTTTAAACAGTTAGAGCTAAAACACAGTTGAATGTAAGTCTATTGCCTTTTGGAGACTGTCTCGAAAATTTGGAGTCGCAGCTGGGATATACTTTATTGGATTTCATAAGACGTTGGCATGAAATTAATGTCGTTGCGCGTAATTTAATAAAAACCGAAAGACGCACAACAAAAAACGATAACAATAAGAGCCACAACGGGCAGCGAATGTTGTTTATGGCTGTAAATACATATTTCTAATTGGCGCAACTTGTGTGGCAGCTGTTGGCCGTCTTTCAACCGGCTGTTAGCAAGCAATAGAGCTCGAAAACAATTTATGGTCCTGGCCATTTCTCAGCGTTCTCCATGTTAAAAGTAAAAAAAAAAAATAATAATTTATATAAAACTAAAAATAAAAATAAAGAAACTATTTATTATATTGCAAGAGTTCTTATATCAACAATAAAAATTTATTTCGATAACAATATCACTAAAATAAAATCATCTTAACTATCGATAGCTATTAAACAATTCAATCAATCAACCTTTTTAACTGATAATTTAGCTAACAATTGATGAACATTATTTAATAATGTATATAAATCTAGATGTTTGTTCGATTTCCTTTCCTGGTATATCGATAACTAAGTCTATAATATTATAGAAAATAATAATATTCCCTCTGCATCATTGGCTTTCTTTGACAATTTTAACTGTCTGGTGTCACAATTCATAATTTGCAGAAGATCCGAAATGGCCCAATATAAGTGCATGACCGTTATTTCTGGTATCTTTTTTATGGTTTTTTGGCCGAAATGACTTGACTCCAATTGAGTTTTGCAGTTAATTGCAGCGAACAGAAACTGGCTGAACTGACCGCACAATAATACCAACTCAACTTCAACTTCAAGTTAATGGTGCAAATGTAATTTGTTGCAGGCAGCCAGCCGCATTTGATAGCATACTTTCAGGCAGGAAGATAATTAAAGTGTAAAGCATAAGATCCTTATTGCTTAATTTAGTTGTTTCAATTAGCTTAAGCAGTGCCGCAACGTGGCTTAAAGTATAAATTTCAATTTAATTCGGCATTTACATAATTTGTCAACCAAAAAAAATAGAAAAAATAAAAATAAAAACAGCCAAAAAAAACATCGAAAACGAGACAACCAAAAATCTAAAATCCCCAAAAATGCAAATGCCGCACAAAGACAGGGAAACGAAAGCCAGGATAAGACGGCAACTGAGGTTGAGGTTGAGATTTTGGCTCACGGCTTGCTGCACATTTGCTAAGCACTTGTTGCTTAAGTCGAAGGAGCAGCCACTGACGCCAACGCCGACGCCAATGCCAGCGCCAACGCCAACGCCAACGCTATTGCCATTGCCATTGCCATTTCCCGTTACCGTAGTCCTCTCATCCACATTTTAACATACCCTTTTCAAAGTTTTCGACATAAAATTCACTTAGACTGTCGTGGCTGTCGTATGGGTTGCTTTGCTGCCTTGTATCTTTTGCCAAGCATCTGCATATTTGTACAGGAAGAAGAAACCGTTTGGCAAGGACGTTATTGCAGGCATGTGAATGTTGCGACTTGCATGCAAATACAATTTGACTGCCTTGTTAGAGCACACTGACTGTTATATCCTTTGCAAAACAATAAGACGTTCTACAACTACGACCAGGACTAAGACCAAAGTCATCTTTTGCCTTTGCTCACCCATTCCATATAACTTTGCTACCGACAAGCTTGACGCTGTCACATGGACATCCAGTTGGAATAAGCTTAAGTCGCGTTGTGGGTTGAGGCTGTGGCTGTCGCGTGGCAACTCTAATAAATGCCACTACAGCTTAACTGACATTCACATTCACCTCCCTCTCTCTCTCTCTCTCTCTCTCTGTCTCTCTCTTCCCCTCCCTCCATCATTCACCCACTCTTTAACTACATATTCTAACACACAATTCTCCATCCATCCTCAACTAATGTTATTTGCGTGCGGTACTCTTTACGAGTCGCTTGGGTGTCATAAGTGTGTAAAATTCATGCGCATAATGCACAACATTTGTAATATGCGTTAGCCCACAGTCGACTTTATCAATCCCGATGGCTACAGTAATAAATAAATATAAAGAGCATATAGCAAAATAACAAGAACAACAGCAGATTATGTAGCCCAGTACCAAATAATGTTGTGCGTCTCCTCATTTTATACTTAAATCAAAGAAATTCTTTTGAAAAAAAAATAATACATAGAAGTTGCGATATAAACAACTAATTGTTGCAAGTAAATCTAAGTAATACATTTATTTAAGTTATGATTAAAGTAATAGCTTTTATTATAAAGCTATTTTTCTATCATAGAAGCAAGTTGAGACATCAAATTAGCTAATAAATTGCAACATATTTTCATCAATAAAGAAGGATAAAAAGTGTTACCCATTTGTTATTTTTTTGTCATTCAAAATCTTTGACACATCTGAAAAAGGATTGTATTTAACTATATGATATCCTTAATTCAAGTATACACAATAAATCACAATCAATTTATATATCCTTATTAATATTTCCAGCTTAACTTAATTATACCAGCTTAACTTAATTATACCAAATGTAACTCTTACAGCTAGAGCCAACAGTTTAGGTTTAGGTTTTAGGTAAAGGCGATCAAAGTAATGAACAGAAGTCTGCGAAGTCAAGATCAAGACGATATATATACAGACATTATGGGCTTAAAAATAATTTTCATACTTCTGTACAAAACCAGCATTTATCTTTTTTTTACCCCCTTTATGCATATTGGTAAAAAAAAAAAAAAACATATTAAGAAGCAAAAAATGAGATGGAAAATTAGTGCCAATGGTTCACTAACAATTTGATTAAATGCTTAGCTACATCTGTGCAAATATTTATGTTTACCACTGTAAATGGTAATATGAAAATCAAGCAATAAAGTAATAACTTATAAGTTAATTGTAAATAAAGTTTTAGCTACTAAATGAAAATTTCCTTACTCCTAACTCTAACTTACTTTAAGAGACAATTGCTAAATGTAGACTTTTTGAAATGAACTTGAAGTGTGTGCAATTATATTACACAATTACCAATGAATTAAAATTCAGTTGTCGTATTGCATTTTCCTAATGCTAAATCAATTATGGGCCTGGCCATAATCAAATGCAAATGGAATGTGCTCCATAAGTGCTGAAATAGACATGAGGGAGCAACAGTGACACACTAAGGACTGGCATAATAATCTTTCCAAAAGATGATGCCCTTTGCTGCTATACTTCATAATGATGATGATGATAATGGTGATGATGATGATGATGATGATTTTGATGATGACTGCAGGCGCAGTTCAAGTGGTATGCTTTGTTAAAAGCTGACCTCGTCAATGAAAATTGGGCGCCAGTCAGGCAGATCTGAGAGAGTTAAGCTTAAGGGAAGCGGGGGCCAAGGGTCATGCTATACATACAACGTGTGCAGATTTTGACACACATTTGTAAATTGCTGCGGTTCTACTGTATATGTGTGTTTGGGTGTGCATGTATTATTATTATGTGTATATGTGTGTGTGTGTGTGTGTGTGTATATGTGAGGGTGCTTGTGCGGTTGCTGAAGTGAGAAATGCCAAAGCAAAAGCCGTAACCACTTTGTAAGTGTCAAAAACATAGCAGCAACGAAAATTGGATTGCAGCAGCAACAACAAGAACCGGAAACGGAACCGGCAATGCTCCCTGACCCCTATATACATCAAGTCACTAAGGCTGCGTTATGACCAAAGCAAAATTGTGCCGACTACCACTCCCAGCTTCCTCCCAGCACCTTCTGCTGCTGTTACCATTATGTTGGCTAATACAATACATACAAATAAGCAGATGCATATTGGCGACGAGGTGGGTGGCAATGACTGTGCCTGACCAATAGTCAAAAAGAAGGCGCATAAAGGACGATGATGAATATGAAGTAGAAAAGCAAAAGAAGGTAATGGAGAAGGGAAAGTGGAAGAGAATCAGAGACCCAACAAACACCGTTACCACGAGTCAAAAGCACTCATTCGCAATGTGGTCTCTGGTCATTCATACGCAGCGTACACCCCATTCCACCCCACTATATACAATTGCATGCAATCAGCACCAACAACGTTGAGGACGAATGGGCGTTGGCTGCAATAGCCCTATGAACTGACCTGCCCTATACAAAATTGAAGTGGACTCGATTGCGACTGCCATTGGTATGGACCGAACTGGACATCGCCCTATTACTGGTACTGGGCTCAACTGAACCCATTCGAGTGGCTATAGCTTACCATTTATATATATTTTCTGTATTGCCCCATCGATTTTGCAAGCCGACAAAGGGAGTTTGTGTGTTTCAGGGTTTGAGTTGTTGCATATAAATCGCTATTAATTTGCTGCCACAAATTATTGCATAATTGCTGTTGCATTTGTAAACAATTTGTTCACAATAGCTGTAACTATAAAAAGTTGATTGAACTGCGCACATGGTATGGGTAAAAGTGTCATGGCCATCATTTGAGTTTAGCATTCAATATTGTTAGAAAGCATGTGAATGTGTGTGTGTGTGTGTGTGTGAGTGTGTGTTGTATTGAATATTGGTAAGAAGGGAAAGGGAAATATATACAAGTGTGTGTATTGGACACTTTTCATGTGTACTTTCTCATATGAGAAATATTTTATGGCCAATATAAATGTTCTGCACGCACTTGGGGGAACAATAACTCTGCCAAGCTGCCGTTGACGTTGGCAAATGCTGGTACAGACTGTAACTTTAGATCCCCAAAGGCGCGTTTGTTGCTGCTGTTTAGACTGTAAGACTGTTAGACTGTTAGACTGTTAGATTGTTAGACTGCCAAAAGCCCCCAAAGTGTAGGAAAAAGAAAAAAAAAAAAATTGTATTCACACAAATAGAAGCCAAGTCAAGGCAAGGAGTACGGAAATTATGAGAAAATTCTAGAAAATTCAACATAAAAATCTCAAATAGAATGGGCAACAACTTTTGGTCAGAGTTCAACTTACCAGGGGGAAGCTTACCCTTCCTACTCAAAATAAGAATAAGTTGAATAAAATTTGAACAAAAAAAAAAACATATATATATATATCATATAATTGAGGGCGTGGCTATTGTAATTTAAACAAATGACGCACATACACACTCCACTCCCCACTTATATGTAGTACGTAGAAGTGCAGAGCAATTGTCAAAATGTGGCGCATTTTGCTCTGCTTGTTCAGCTGCGTCAGGCCACAAAGGCTTTTGACACTTGTGTCCACTCAAAGCTGCGCACTGCCCCCACTTTCCCTCCCTCTGGTCTAGTACTCCCTTAAGGCCACATTTGTGTGTATGCGTGTGTGTGTGTGTGTGTGTGTCAACAGGCTATGCCACTCAACTGGCATTGGTGAAGGTACTCATCATCATCATCATCATCATCATGATGATTATGATCATCTTTAGAGCAACCCACATGTATTCGCATGGCTGCTTTGAAGCATTTGTCCAACGGCACCAAGACCAGACTTCGAGGCAAGCCGCATTGGTAGCACACACATACACTCACAGTGGGGTATACCGCATATATATGTGCTGCAATGTGTATACGCTAGTGTGTGTGTGTGTGTGTTTGATAATGGGATGTGGCAAAAATGCAACTCTCGTATGCATTACAAACCAAACATAAACAGCTTAAAACGAAGTGCAACAAAAATTGTTATTGCACAAAATGTTTTTTTGATGGCAAAACAGAAAAATAAAAAAAAAGGAAATAAAAAAAATGGAGCGAAAACAAGAAAATTTTCAAATTTTATGATTCTATTGGCAAATTGCTATATTAAGTGATTGTTCAAATTAAAGACTTGAGCATAATTGAAGTATCATTTAATAAGTTTATGTATTAATATATTTACATACATTTTATATATTATAATTAAACTTATACAGTTTAATTTCATTATTATGATATTCTCTATATCTCTTTTTTGAGAGAGCATTACAAGTTTTATCAATTTTTCAAGCATTTTCAATATAAGTCTCAACATAATTTTCACCGTCAGTTAAAACTTTTGTTTTTTGGAGTTGAAAACCCCGTTGCTTTAGACTGCTGCTGTTTATTTAACTTTATAGCTAAGCAGGCAAACAGCCATTTCATATTTTTAATTATTTTCCCTCTTACATTAAAAATAAGAGAAAGAAAGAAAGCAAAACAGAAAAAAAAAATGTTAACAGAAAAAAATTAAAAAATAAAATAGAGAAACAAAAAATTACACAGAGAAACCTTAAGACGAATATACCAAACTTTGTGCGCGTTGCCAGCACTTGAAAAAAAACAAGTAAGAAGTCTGTAGTCGAGTGTACCCGACTACGAGAGCCCCTTTGCCTACATATACAGCCATACACACACATACTCATACATACACACAGTTCTGCACGTACTTAGCCATTGCGCGCACCTTTTAGCCCCCACGCTCCATAGCGTGGTACTTAATGTTGTATAACTTCCGTATTTATTGTTCAAATCTAACGAAATTCACAACGTAGATGGAGAATGGTCTACTTAATATGTGTGCGTAAAAGATATTTGATCGGCTAAAAATTGTATCTGAAAATTGATTTTTTCAAATTGCGGGGGTCAGGGAAGGAAATTGAAAAATCTAAAACAAACTCGTATAGCGTACAAACATAACAAAAATACGTTCCAAATTTCGTTGCTCTAGCTCTTATTTTGCGCGCACTACTATACCCCCCCGGAGCCAAAAACGCCACTTTTGCTGATCTATAACTTCCGAGATTTTTGATCAATCTTACCAAGATTCACAACATCGATCAAGAATGGTCTAATAAAAATGTGTGCCAAAAATAAATTTGATCGGTTGAAAATTGTGCTTAATAATCGTTTTTTTCAAATTGCGGGGGTAGGGGGGGAAATTGAAAAATCCAAAACAAACTTGTATAGCGTACGAACATAACAAATCTACGTTCCAAATTTCGTTGCTCTAGCTCTTATTTTGCGCGCACTACTATACCCCCCCGGAGCCAAAAACGCCACTTTTGCTGATCTATAACTTCCGAGATTTTTGATCAATCTTACCAAGATTCACAACATCGATCAAGAATGGTCTAATAAAAATGTGTGCCAAAAATAAATTTGATCGGTTGAAAATTGTGCTTAATAATCGTTTTTTTCGATTTGCGGGGGTCAGGGGAGGAAATTCAAAAATCAAAAACAAACTTGTACAGCGTACGAACATAACGAATCTAGATTTCAAGTTTGGTTGCTCTAGCTCTTATAGTCTCTGAGAAACAGGCGTTCATACGGACGGACGGACGGACGGACAGACAGACAGACAGACGGACAGGGCTAGATGAACTCGTCTTGTCGTCCTGATTCAGAATATATATACTTTATGGGGTCTCCGATGATTATTTCTATGTGTTACATACTTTTGGATTTTGCATATTTCCAATAGCTCCGCTTTGCTCTTTTTTTACAAAAAAGGCAAAGGGGCTAAAAAGAAAAACATTTTATGAACGTGCACCACAAAAACTAATAACACTTTGCCCCTCTGCAGCTTTCTCTCTTTTGCTCTCTATGCATTTCCCCTCGAACAGTCTGATCCCAGAGCCCTTGTCCCTTGCCAGCGCTTGAAACTTGAGCCAAGGCTTGAGGTTGACCCAAGCAGCAATTGCCCAGCTGCTGCTGTTGCTGTTGCTGCTGCTTATGCTGTAGCTGTTGCTGTTGCTATTGCTGCTGGGCAGTTGCCTTTCACCGTTAGTTTTCGCCCTTCTTTTTATGCCAGAATATATATAGATATATATATATATATATATTCACAAAGTTTTGCATTACGAAAACCAAAAACAAAAGAAACTCCCACAAATGCATCTAATGAGTGGCAAATTTCTAGACAATTTGCAAAAGCTTCGCATTACCAAAAAATTATTATACAAATACATTTAACTAGAGCTTAAACCGAACCCTATCTGATTACACACAAGTTAAATGGCATATCATAGACCCAAATCTAAATTGAATTTTACTTTAGAATATTCAGATTAATTAACCATTCAACCTTAGTATTTCAATAAGGAAAACGCATACATTTTTGTAGTATTATTTTGTTTATATATTATATTTTTCATCACTATTAAATATTATTTTCCAACTAATAATTTATTATAATTTTTGATATTGATACAATAAAAACTTTTTAAAATCTTTCTATTTTAAACATCTACAGCCAATCCCATTTGCTTAAGCTGTGCAAGTGTATGGGAACGAGAGCGTGAACGCTTAGGGGAAGGCTCCCTGGAATGGCAATGGCAACTGCCACGCGAATGCGAACGATCGCGCTTTTTATCTGCACGCTGCTGACTTCGGCGACTCTCGCGACTCGCACGTTCTCTTCTTCTTACGATTACCAACTCATTGTCATCGTCAGAAGAGTCAAACGGTTTCTGCTCTCTTCTGTTTCTGTTCCGACGTTGCAGCTGTTCCAAAGCATCTTTAAGCAAACTTTGCGCTCTATTTGCATGTTCAATTAGTTCAATCATTAAATCAACAGTTACTCCATTCGATGAATTAAATGACATTATGCTTAAGTCTATCAACTAAAGAGATAGCACGAACTTGTTATAAAAAAAACTTACTCTGTTTACACTCTTCACTCTTTACTCTATATTCTATACATTGTACCTTACGCCTTCAGCTCCCATTGTCAACTGTTGAACAAAACTCAGCGCTGGCATTGCTTTTATAGATAGACTTATCTTATGATTACGTTGTATAAACGTTTAACAAACGATTGAAAACGTTTAGAGGTATTTACAATAAATTCTTTATCATATTTTTTTGTATTTCAATGTAAGTTTAATAAAGTTAAAATTTAAATAATTAAAAATACAAAATATAAATATATATTATAATAATCTGAGCTGATATTAACCCTTAAAAGCGCAAGAACTCTAATTTTCAAAAATTTTTTTTTATTTGGTGTAAAATTAAAAATAAAAAATACAAATTCTCTTATTTTTTTTCGGTTTTACAATGTTTTTCTCAAGAAAAACTGTGTGTGCAACACATGCTGATTTTCTCGGGTTTTAATTGACCAATTACCAAAATTGGACAATATATATAAAACATAGAATGTATATACCTATTAATAATTCCCAATAGTTTCAATCAAACAATTGATTTTTAATACTTCTTTAAAAAACTGCACAAAAATTCAAGTTTTTAGAATTTACAAAAGTCACGGGAAAATTAATTATTTTTGGGTTCTTTGGCATAATGAAGAGTGACCAGCAATTTTTTTTAATAAAATAATTATTTCTAAGCAGCAATAAATTATTTTTTTAAAACGTGCCAATACACACTGGAAAATAATGGCTTCTAAACGGTATGCTGCAGATCTGCAACACTGCGCTATAAAGGGTTAAATGTAAAGTAATATCGATGTTTTAAATCATAATTCGAAACAGTTGCCAAAGTTGTACAATCAACTGAAGAAACACTACAATACAGATCATATTTCATCAGACAGTGGAATATATATCACATATTTAACATATGTATTTATGTATATACAGTAAAAACCTTTTTAAAGCACCATTCTTAAGCAAAAATATTTTCTATAACCATGAAAATTTAGTGTTTTCGCCTTTGTATTTTAGTGTTACCTGCCTTACAAGGCAACCCTTTCGGACCAAAGGTACACAGCACAATTTTAAAACTTAAAATTTAAAACCTTACTAGAATATAAATAGGTATATACAAGCGGATCGAAAAGCTTAAGATGCATATTCATGTAGGATAGCTGCGTTCATATGCAGAATTGCTTTTGGGCTGCTCTCCAGTGAAAACTGCTTAATATTAATTGTAAAATTGTAAAATGAGGTCATCTCTAGAAGGTTAACTAAAATGCCACTGTAAATATATAAGTATATACAGTGAAAGCTGTCTAAGACGAGCAGCGACTCTACGGCAACTTATATCTGCTGAAGTCCGTCCAGTGGAAGAAGCCTTAATCATATATATGATAATATAAAGAAAAAAAAAATACTGGTAAAAGCGAAAATTTGGGTCTAAGAGGAGTGTCCGCCTATTAAAGTTGTACGTTAGGAGTGTATTCACTGTACAATACTAAGAAAAAGGTGCATTTAATGGGGTATATGTGACCCATACCAATACAATTTATTGTCTATTAACTTACTTTTAGTAGGAATAAAGTCTGTTAGAACTTTGACCTTTGCACTTAGATTGTAACGTAATATTACTTATTTTCTATTGGAAGTATAAATTCAAACAAATCTTGATAAACATAGTATATGTAAAGAGAATATTGAATAACTGTTAATCTCTTTTGAAATCAATTCTTTTAGCTGCTTTTGATAGTTTAAAGGGAAGAAATCAAAAATTCTGTAAATGAACATTGAAATTAGATGCTGGTTTTAATGCGATCAGAATGAAATTTTCTGCATCGCCTGCTGCTGTTGTTATTGCCAGTTCTCTCCTTGCTGCTGTTATTGATGTTGTTGATGCAGCGTAGTTGCAATTTAATCCAATTTCTAAATATTTGCCAAAATGTCGTGTACTCGCATGATGCCTCCTGTCACCCCTGCTGTGTTGCGGACTGCCTTAACTGTCGGACTGTCTGTGTGTTTGTCTGTCTCTCGGTCTCTTGGTCTTTCGGTCTGTCTGTCTGTATGTTTGTCTGTCATATTGTCTGTCGTTGCGTTGCCATTTCCTGTACACGTTGCAATTGCAAAACTGCATTCGCACACATTAGAATTTGCATTTGCTATGCATGTCCAAGTCTCTGATTGTGTGTGTGTGTGTGTGTTGGTATGTTTGTGTGACGTATGTGGTGTATGTGTGTGTGCGTGTGTTTTCCTATTTGATTGCTGCTGATTGTGACATTACACTTGACATTTACGGCGGCAACTGCTACCGAGGCAACAGGAACGAGCAACAACAACAGCGGCACCCAAGCAAATCTCTCACTCTAACCTTCTCATTCCCTTATATCAATCGTTCTCTCTCTCTTTCTATTTGTCTGTTTCTCCTTCCTACCCCTCACTCTCGCGCTCTCTCTCTCTCTCTCACTATCTTTCTGTCTCGTTCTTTTGGTTTCTCTCTGTTTCTGTTTGCATTTTAAATCTAACTCTCTTACCTCTTACACAGGCCGCCATTTTGTCCAACACAGTTAATGCGCATGCTCACCATGACAAGAGAGCAGCAACAGTGGACAGCAATAGCAAACAGCAAACAGCATCAGCATCAGCATCGGCATCAGCAGTAGCAGCAACAATTTCATTTGCATGCCTCATGTCACACGTACAGCCTGCTGTACCGCAATATGAATACCCTACAGCACACCCCAAGCACCGTAATCCTCAACACCTACATTCTTCCCTCCCTACCTCCCTCCCTCCCTCCATCACCCAACATTACCATAGCCCCTTACACTTATACTGTACATACGAGGTAGCTCATTGCGTCCATTGCTGCTAAGTGGCACATTTTTATGAGTCTCGACGGGTTTTTCGACCAAGTTGATAATTCTCACTGCTGATATCGCTGCTGCTTCTTGTTGTTGTTGTTGTTGTTGTTGTTGTTGTTGTTGTTGCTACTGCTTGTTATTGTTGATGTTGCTGCTACTGCTACTGTTACTGTTGTTATCATTTTGCATGTGCTGCGCATTTAATCAATTTAATGCAAAAATCTCCCTAGCGATTCGCATTACCCGCCAAGCGCCTCTGCTGAAAGATTGTTATTTATCACGTTGCCTTTTATTTAATTATGTACTCCAGCCACCCATATACCAAACAACATCATCCCTTTACCTATCTCCCTTATAACTACCCCTCTCCCCACCATCATAGCTACTCCCGCACTGATGTTGCTAGCAATTTGCTGATTTATGCCCTGCTGACTGATTATCTTATGCTGCTTAATTGTCATTCCCCAAGCAAAAAATTAAAAAAAAAAAAAAGTAGATCAAAAATATTGTAAAATATATATACATGATAATATATATATTTATATATAGATATATACATATTTATATATTAAAAATCAAAACGCAGAAATTAAAGCCGAAGGATAATGCATGAAGGACGCTACAAAGATGATTAATAATAATAAGCAGTCAGAAGTCACCGGTCCAAGTGAAGCCAATTTGCTGATTTGCTGATTTAGTCAACGGGGAGCATAAAAACCTGGCTGTTGACACACTTATCAACACACAAGCATACACACATACACACCTACACACATATATACATATACTACAAACTCATGAAGCATCATCGCTTGGAACGTGTTCATTTGCAAATTTATTTGTGTGTCGGTAAGTGGCAGTTTGATGCGCAATGTGCTCTTCAAATGCCTCACCCACACACCCCACCCCGCTTTCCCCCCAATTGCCCTTCCTTCACTGCCACGCAATGTAGCCCCTTTTATTTTGCACTCCCCCTGCAATCCTCTATCAGGCTATGCACATTCAAGGGACTTAGTTTACGTATGTATGTGTGTGTATGTGTTTGTTTGTGTAGTAGTGGTGTATGTTTTTGGGCTTGTGAGTGTTAGCCAACTGGCGTTGTTGTTAATATTAAAGCACATCAACAACGCCACCAAGAAGTCATTGACTCGTTGAGTTATGCTTACAACGAGCCTAGTACAGCATCTAACACCCCCCCCCCCTCCACAACACTCTCTTTCTCTTACTCTCTCTCTCTCTCTCTCTCTCTCTATATGTGGCATTGTAGTTGTAGTAGACCACACACACACATATACATAGAGTCGCATATATAGAGAAACATCAGAAGGAACGACAGCAGCAGGACGACAGCTCAACGCATTCGTGCCTAAAATTATGCTAACATTTTGTCCGTGAGGCGTCCTACGTTTGAGTATGTAGTATGTGTTTATGCATGGGTGCGTGGTTGTATGCATGTATACATATTTATACATATGTGTGTGTATGCTTGAGTATGTGCTGGCGCATAGCGGAAAGTCGCTTTCTGTAAGTAGCATCATGTAAGGAACTACACTGTACGAAATTCTAAGATTTTAAATAGAATTGAAAACAAGCAACTACTCTCAAGGGCTGATAGGCTGCTAAATACCCTATAGCAAGCAAGCTAAAACATTAAATTGATAGTTAATTAAGTATAAGCACAGTATATCCTCAAGGAGTTGAACGCATTTTGTTCCATTAACCAAAATATTATAGAAAAGGCATAAAGCTTAGCAGAATCATATGCAGAACATAAATAATAGCTGTAAAATAAATATATATATCTTTGAAAAATAAAATAAAAGAAAACATTTAAGCATTGCATTTAATCGCATTAATCTTAAACGTTGCTCACAAAGCCAAGTAATCAACGCTTCTAACCAACGCTTCTATATAAAGCTAAAGCTAAAGCATTTAAAGGATATTTTAGAATAGAACCGAGATATGGACTATGGTGTGCTGGGCATAAAGATGACAAACGTGTGTAGAGAGGGGAGGCAGGGGTGTGTGTTTGTGTGTGAGGTATGTGCAGAGGAAGTGCTCGTTTTGGTGACTTTATATACGTTGCACGTTGTTGTAGCTGTTGTTGAATGCGGCATTTTGCGACAAGTGTTGCTGAAACGTCGCTGGCATCGTCATCAGCACGCACACTCACTATACAAACACACACATATATATATATATATATATATATACACTTAGAAATACATACATACATTCATAAACACATACACAAATAGAAACACATACAGTCACATATACAAATACAGACGCTATGGCAATTGTACCTAAATTGCGTGATGGGCAGTGGTAAATGGTGGATAGAGGGGAGGGTCTTTGGGTGGCGGGTAGCAAGCGGTGGGATTCCCTCATTCACTCAAGTAAAAACCGCACACACACACACACACACACACACACACATACACACATTTCATGTCAAAAGGAAGCTGCAGACGCTCGACACCGGAGCCAAAGTGAAAGCGTTAAGTATACGCCATGTTACATTTGCCTCGTCACAAAATTAGGCAGTAATCAAAATACACACACCCGCATACACACACACACACACAATGCGTATATGTGCGTTTGCGTGTGCCTCTTTTTATGTCGATGTGTAGGTGTATGCATGTGTGCGTCAGTGTATCTGTGTGAGTCCCTTTGAGAGTGTTTTGCCCAACCTACTTTCAACTCAAATTTGAAACAGTTTTGCGTTTGTCGTTTCAGTTGCCGCTCTTTTTTTATGTCCTTTGGGTACAGCACACTAACCTGTTGACCTTAATATTTTCTAATCTTGCTGCGTGCCTACAGTTGACACCCTCCCCCCCCTTTCTCCCCCCCAAACCACCTATTAAGCCTTAGTTCCACTTACAACTTGCCTTTCCCAATGGATGTGTGTATAAAGTAATTTTAGATAAGCTCAAAACGAAACGAAATGAAATGAAATGAAAGGGAAGCAAAGGAAACGTAACGAAAGGCAAGACAAAAAAAGGCAAAGAAACGAAAAGAAGAGGCATTGAAAAGCAAAAAAAAAAAAAGAAAATACTAAAGAAAACTATACGAAAGCAAAACCTAAACATAGTTGAAGGATGAAATAACCAGGCTACTATTTGTTGGCCCCTTTAAGACCATCTTTTGTATACCAACCACAGCCATTGTACACGCAACGTGTAAGCGATTATATTGGCCAGTTGAAATGTTGCAACATAGCTGATAAGCACTTGGTCTGATTTCATGTGCTGGATCGTAGCCTTTACGACTCCTTAATTAACAACATTGGCAAAATGTATTAAAAAATAAAGAAAGAAAAAATGAAAAACTGAAAAAATTGAGAAAAACAGCACAAAAAATATAAAAAAAAACGCTTCGCGCAATTAAAACAATTTAATTATTTGTGCGTGCATAATTGAAATTGCATTGCAGTCAGCCAGGGCAACCGCACACACACACACACTTGAAAATCAATCGATAAAGCGGCCAACGCCCAATAAAAAATGACGAAAATAAAAAATTAAGGCTGCAACAACAACAGCAACATCAATAATACCAACAACAAGAACAGCAGTAACACCAATTTGTACAGAGTTCTATACATACACAAAGACACACACAAATACCTATATAAAATGCATTTGTGTGTGCATATATATATATATGTATGTATGTGTATATACGATATAAACAAATATATACATCCAATAAATAAATTGGAACAGGCGTAAATGCAATATACTCACACAACTGCACGCATACAGACACACACACACAATCAAATGCACACAAATTGACGCACATACTCATATATATATATACATATATATATATAGAGAGGTGCAACGGTAAAATGTATGCAACAACATGGAGATGCACTGAACAATAAATAAAATGCAGCAAACGCATTGCAAAGATGCACAAGAAAAGAGAGAAGATGCCAGCGATGTGTAGCTGGCTTAAGGGCGGAAGGGGAGTGGGGGAGGAGGTTTTGGTTGTTGCATGTAGCATAGGTACGAGGGCTGAACAAAAGATTAGTGCACAGCCACAGGCTTTAAGCCAAATTCTATTGCCCCCGTTTGCTGCATAGGTCAAGCACTTACAGAAAATGTTGTACTGAAACAAACAGAAAGAAAAATGAAGTAAAAGCAGCTTCCAAAAAAGAAAAGGATATAAAAAGGATATACCGATACTTAATAGGTATTACCAGACATTAAAGAAAACTATAAACAATATATATATATATAATATAGATCTGATTGATCAAGTAAGTTTAATACAGTTTGATTTTTTGTTTATAAATTTTTTTATAATTTATTCTGCTGCAATTTTGCTACTTAATTTTTGTATTGAAATGTCAGATTTTATAGAAATTTTATGCTGAACTTTGAACTCTATTGGAATTTTATATGAATTCCTTAAATAAACGAATACTTTCAAGTACACAAGCGCATGAAAGACCGCAAATGGAGCATTTCTATTATTAAATCCTTGCAAATTAAAAAGGATGAAACTCTCTTTGCAGTTTTGTTACATCAAAGGGCTCCTACAGTTATGACAGAAAGCATAGAATATATATTTATATTAAAGTATCTTTAACATTTGCTAGAAACTAAAAATTGCTTTAAGTTTCATTTTTCTAAATTAATTTAAAATTATTTAATTGAAAACAAAATTTTTTGTTTTTGCTTGCAGTTTTTCCTTTTTCAAATTTGTGTCAAACATTTCTAATTTGTTTCTATTTTTTAAGTTTTTATTTCATTATAAATTCATTCACAATAAAATCGATCGCCCAATTCGCAAGTGGAGTTAAAATTTCCTTTATAATCTGCTGCTTGCAACCATTTTGCAGCCCTGGTCTACCACATAAATGAATAAATATTTTGCAATTTTATTTACTTTTATTTGCAATTGTTGCTGTTTTTTATCTTTTTTGTATTTCTTTGCTGTTGTTGTTGCTTTTCATATATGAGTAATGCAAATGGACATGCAGCGTGGGTGGGTGGTGCTTGGGCTGTCGTCCTTCGTTGGGTAAGCGCATTGAGGTGCGGCTCACAATGGGCGACACGGCGTATACGCAATAAATGCACGGAAACATACATATATTCTCAATGGTGTTGGCAATGGACATAGCATGTATATAACTGTATGTTTAACTGTATGTATATATATGTGTGTATGTGTGTGTATGTGTGTTTATATGTTCGTATATGTATATGTGAGTAAAGCGGATTTCCAAAAGCATAGAAACGTTGAAACAGAAACGAGAACGGGAATGACCCACTATAAAAGCGGACAGCAATTGCCAGAGAAGCAGCAGATTCTGCATATAGACACACTACCCCACACACATACGCACAGGCACACACATACACACACACATGCCTCATAAATATGACCAAACACACACATGCAACACGCATACAGAGTGAGAGCAAGAGAAAGAGTAAAATAGAGAGAAAGACATACTCATAGGCCTATATATTGCAGCCTGTGTATGTGTGTGTGTGTGTGTGTGTGTGTGTGTCTGTGTGTGTTTGTGTATAATATTGCATGGAGGCGTAGTAAAACGCGAGAAGCAGGTAAAAGGTTGGGATGGCTTCACGGCACTTTACAAATTTTCAGCTGAAAGCTGCGCTTTAAACAATCACACACTTACACACACTTACACACACAATCACACACATACGCTGAATTGGTAAAGACAATAAAAGCAAAAGACTAAAAGCAGCAGCAGCAGCAGCTGTCGAAAGCGTAAATGAAAATGAAAAATTGTGTAGGCGGCAGGCAGTTGCCCAAGTAGCAGTAGCAATTGCAACAGTAACAGCAACAGCCACAGCCACAGCAACAGCCGCAGCATCAGCATCAGCATCAGCTTCAGTAGTAGTAGTAGTAGTAGTAGTAATAGTAGTCGTAGTAGTAGCAGCAGCAGCAGTAGCAACAACAGCAACAACAGCAACAACAACAGCAACAACAGCAACAGTAGTAGTATAAGCAAATTGAAACACAACAACTGCAACAACTGCAACAAGAGCTACAACAACAACAGGCTGCACAATGCACATTTTTGGGGCGTGTTGCATTCCAGGCAGGTCCAGTTAATCGGCTGCAACATACGTATTCAGGTCATCATTATTGATTCGCATTCGACGCCGTTGTGCGTATAGAGACATGAATTTTGCGTACGCACTCACACATACACACGCACATTTCTGTGTCTATATATATATATATACATATATATATAAATTTGGCATATACATGCAGAGTTTTGGGGCATCATTATGTAGCATGCAATTGCATATGGCAATATCCTTGTTATGTATTTTGAGCCCTACTTAGTTTTTGCCACTATTAACTCTGGTCAGGCTCATTACTGGCGCACACCAAAACACACACACACACAACACGAACCCTGTACCGCACATGCCCCACCTCCTCGCACAGGCTGTGCACTAATCAGCAGCTATTATGTAAAGTCAGTCAAGCAAGTAACACCAAGGCAGGCAGACTTACTGGCTAACTAGCTGACTGCCTAGTTGGCTACCTGGCTGGCTGCCTGACTGGCTGATTGTCAGGCAGTAGGAAACGGCACACACAACGCGGCGTATACGCAACATGCCAGAGCGCAGCCAATTTAAGGTGCTGCGAATTGCTGTTGCCACAAATCACCTGACGAGCCAGCGCCCGCGTGGTTAACGAGACATATATATATATATATATATATATAATAAAATAAAATTATATATATAAATATACATAAAACGAAAAACGCAAAGCGAAAAAAAGAAGAAGAAAAAAATACAAAATTAAAACGATATCCATTTTGGCTCAGCAATTTTCATCTTGGTATCGTTGTCGCCGTCGACCCGTCTAAGACTTTCATATCTTGTACTTTAGCGCGCCCTGAATACGCACTGCGTTGGCAATTTGCTGACAGTAGACAGGACGCGGCAAGGACGATTGCCAACCCACCCAGCCAGCCTGCCAGCCTGACAGCCCAACCAGCCTGCCAGCACAACCAGCCTAACTGCCTCTACCGGTCTGTGGAAGACTCTGTCAGCCGCATGACATCCTGGGCTTGCCTGGGCGAATCTAAAAACTCGTTTAGTTTTCATTTTCCAAGGAGCGCCGCGCTGCAAATGCGTTTGCCTTGGCAATTTTTGCTATTTTCACAGCTGCCGTGGCATAACCTCATACAATTTCTTTTACATTTATTAGAATTTGTGCGAAGACTTTTAGCTTTCGTGCTTGGAGGGTGCCCACTTCTTGCCTCTTTTCGACTCTAAATTGCTTGCAGCCTCCCCCATATACATACAAATATACATATATAAATATAAGGTTATATATAGAAGCGTAGATTCCTTGCTCTATAACCTCTGTCCATTTCATAGTTTGCGCTCTACATCCATCCAAACACCGCCTGACCTGGGCAGCTGTTGTGTGTCTGACGCGTGTTGTTGGGCGCGTTATGTGCCCCGGTGTCGGAGTGTCATAAAAATGTCGACGCTGCCAACGCTTCCAATGACAGTTGCACCATGGATACAAGAATACTTTTTTTCCAAAAAAAAAAATAAAATAAAAGAAGAAAAATCTTTGCACTTGCTTCAAATTACAGTCATCTTTAACAAACTGTATTTATGGCTTGGGTTCAAAAAGTTTTTCTTTAGAAATTTTCCAATTTTTATGAGTAACTTAAATTGATCCTGTATAACTTATAGAGTATGCTTAACTATAGAGTATATATTGCTGACTTGTAAAAGGTTTATTTAATAACAATTTTCTTTCAATTCCAATTTATTATTTTACTTTAATAGATTTTACATGAAACCTTTCTTTGCTTTGATATTTTAATCTACTCTTTCTTTTCTTACGTATATTTTGTGCCTAAACTTTTCATTTTATACCATTGTAGAAATATTGTACCTTTACCTGTTAGTTTCTTGTTTATTTTTGCTCTCTGCCTGTTGTGAAATTATTTTGTACACATTTACCTTTCTTTTCTCATTTTTCCTTTTTTTTTTTGCTTTTTTTTTCTGTTTTTAGCACCTATTTGCTTCTGTTGTTGGTGGCTACTGTTGTTGCTGTAGTTTGCTCTGGTTGCCATTGCCAGTCAGTAGAGTCGTCGGCATGGCACCTATACAACATTAGCTTGATTAGAGGCGTTGATAAGCCGAGTCGTGTCTATTTTCCAACTCATGTTGCCCGTTTAAATTATGCATATTTATTTACCTATTGCAGAGCATTTTGCATTAGCGGTGATTATCGCATCACCGCATCCAATGAGCAACAAAAGCCGAAATGCTTATTTTTTAACATATTCAAGTGGTAGTTGTAGTATTATGTTAGCCTAATCCAAAGAGAGGGTAGGCTGGGGGTAGCAACAATATAATATGCATAGAGTTGAATGTACATACAACAATTTGAAATGCCGTCATATGCAATCTGTGGCATTGTTTTGTTAAAAAGCAAAATGTGCACAACAATGGGGCGACTGCTGCTGCTGCTGGTGCTATAACTCAAGCAACAACAGCAACAGCAATAACAGTTGAAGCTGCAGCAGCCAACAGCAGCAACGTCATGCACTTGAAATACAAGTCAAGAGCAGCGGCATGAACATTGCAGCAGCCCCAAAGTATGCAGCAGAATTAGTTGCTGCAATGCCACACGGTAAGTGGTTTTTGGGGCCAATGATTGCCTTTAATACCCTTTACGCATGCTACTTATGATATGCAAAAGGTATAATAATAGTCCTTTAAGCATATCCCTTCAACCCTGCTGCTTGTATGAAGCATATGAAACTCATGTTAATTCACTGATAGAAAATAATAAGAAAATTAGAGAGCAGCCAGTAAATGCTTACTGCATTAGCATAAATGCAACTAATATACATTTTGAACTAAAGTACAGGGTATACTTGTGTTTAACACAATTTTCAGTGTTTGTTTTTTTCTGTTGCTCAAAAGTAAACAAAACACAAATGTTTGCAAATGTAATTACACAGATGTTTATCAACTTGAGGCCAGTATAAGTACAGAACACCGAAATGATAGTGTTGTTGCTGTCATAGTATAAGTGAGACATGAAAGAAAATGGAAAGTTTTACCTCTAGTTAAGGTAAAATTTGCTTGAATTTCATTTATTTATTATAAGACAACTCACATGTTGTTTATTTTGTGTGCAAAGTATTCAAATAAAATATCAATTTATCTCCAACTAACCTTATAAACATTGCAAAAACATGTATTGTTTCAATCAATAAAAGCAATATTTAAACATTCAACTTGATATTAAATTTGAAAACTTTCAACCTTCAACCTTCTTTAATTATATAAACCCAAAATAATAAAACCGTTTTTTGTTTGCTTTAAAATTTATTCTTTATTTATTATTATATTTGTAACTTATTTTCAATATAATTTATTATTTTATTTATTTATTTTAATATATCTCGGAATAAATAAATATATTTCATTAATATATTAAATATACTAAATATTTCATAAATTTGAACACACTAAACTCTTACAGCCAATTCCAATTGCTTGCGCTGCGCATTTGTATGGGAACGAGAACGTGAACGCCCATGGGAACGCCCCCTGGAATGACCACGGGAACGTCCACGCGAATGCGAACGATCGCGCTTTCTATCTGAACGCTGGTGACGTCGGCGACTATCGCGACTCTCACGTTCTCTTCTTCTTACGATTACCAACTCATTGTCATCGTCAGAAGAGTCAGAACCTATCTGCTCTCTTCTGTTTTTGTTCTGACGTTGCAGCTGCTCCAAAGCATCTTTAAGCAAACTTTGCGCTCTATTTGCCTGTTCAATTAGTTGATTCATTAAATCAACATTTACTCCATTCGATGAATTAAATGACATTATGCTTAAGTCTATCAACTAAAGAGATAGCACGAACTTGTTATAAAAAAAACTTACTCTATTTACACTCTACACTCTTTACTCTTCACTCTTTACTCTACACTTTGTACCTTACGCCTTCAGCTCTCACTGTCAACTGTTGAACAAAACTCAGCGCTGGCATTGCTTTTATAGATAAACTTATCGTATGAGTACGTTGAATAAACGTTTACAAACGTAAAAATAAACGTTTAATAAACGTTTGAAAACGTTTTCAGAGCTGCTTATAATATAATATTATGCGTACGATAAACGTTTAGAATAGTTTTGAATCATAAGAAAAGAAGAAAGAAAACTATTGGAATGTATATTCAATGTATCGGGAATACAGTTTAGGGGTAATCAAGAATCATAGAAAATAGCATGAGAAAGCAAAAGCTAAACCTAACCAAACCAAGACATTGTAGACGTCTGTAGAAATGCGTTGTGAAATATCAAGGAATAAAATCAAATATGCGCCCACAACTAAACTAAGCAGCATCAGAAATCAAAGAATTCACAATCAGAGCAAAAAAGAGGGAGAAGAAATTGAGCCAAGTTAAGAGTTATTGTTAAGAAAATACCTCGTATTATTTGCTATTTATATACCAAATAATTTATTGAATTAATTTTTAATTGTATATTTTAACTGTTAAACTATATAAATATGAAAATATATACTAATTAAATATTTAAAATTCTTCAATTGCTTGGCTTAACCTAGTTCTTTATGAATTTCTTACAAATCATACCCCATCGATAGCAATTGTTAAAGGGTATATTTAGAAATCGCGACTATAGAGCACACAAACAGCATAAGAATGAATCGCAGTCGTAGCATGAGAATACGCTTGAAGTTAGTTTCGCCATGAAATCCCAGGATGCTGCAATTGTTGACGGTTTGAGTTGGTCTGAGTTGGTCGAGCATATTTCGTTGAGTGTAGAGTAATACGTGTGCTGGAGCAGACCACGTTCATCCTGTGCCTGGCTGCTCAAGTAGCTTCAAGTTAGGAATTCATTGTTAGTTATGCGATTTCATTGCTTGTTTTCTTTGCGAATTTCTTGCGACGACAACGATGACGATGACGATGACGATGAAGACGGCGCTAAGGATTTGTATAAGGATGAGAAAGGACACCCAAGCACACTAAACGTCTTTCATTGGATTTTGGCATGCCAGGCATCCAGACTGCGGACTTGAATCACGACTTCAGTCAGCTACCAGTAACAGCAGCAGCAACAACAAAAACAACAACAACAATAACAACAAAAATAACTACAAAAACAATAACAATAAGAAACAAGAAGCAGAAGTAAACCACCCTCAATCGCATTGCATTGCACGGCAGCAAGTCAAAGTCAAAGTGTTCGACATTATTTGAAATTCATGAGTGGCATTCTGTGCAGGCGCTGCTTCCTTTAGCTTTTACTCCTCTACACATAAATATATATATATATATCTATATATATATATGTATGTGGAGGTATATGTGTATGTTGGGTATTCTTCGCTTTTGTCTGGTAAATAAATTCAAGTAACAGCAGCTGATAATGGCATATTATCCACTCCCATTTATTCCTACACACACACACACACACACACACTCACACACGCATACATAGACAAAGGAAAGTTGCTATCCTTGATTGTAATTGAACACGCACGCTAATTAAGACGCCAATAGTTTTAGTTTTAGTTTCAGTTTAAGTTGCCGATTGTATTCTGCTCTTTGGTTATTTGCTGCTCGCTTTCGAAATGAAATCCAATTTCATTTCGGTTCCTTAAATATACGAAATGTAACGCAATTA
Organism: Zygothrica quintamaculata; assembly: GCA_037044455.1. Lineage (NCBI taxonomy): Eukaryota > Metazoa > Arthropoda > Insecta > Diptera > Drosophilidae > Zygothrica > Zygothrica quintamaculata. Next base: position 6,635 of record JBAMBS010002341.1, on the reverse strand, counting down.
TTACGCTAATTAACTGTTTAAGTTTATGCTAATTAGACGCGTGCAATTCTACCGAAACAATACCATGAAGGCATCCAATTAAAATGACACTCACAATTTAAGTACAACTAGCAAATTAAGATAGAGGACGAAAGAGAAAGAGATGCTCTAAATTATAACGTATACGCACTGTAAACAAGAATACATTGAAATTTATACAAATTTTATGATCCGTATGCAGATAAACTTAATTCCTTCTATAAATCCAAGCTAATGTCTGGCATTAAATACAATTTATTTAATTGTTAGCAAAATGTCTAAATGAATCAATGCAGTGCATTAATGTGAGTTAAGATATTCATTAAATGAAACTATCTCAAGGGAATATTAAAAAAATAAATTAATAAACTATATTGAAGGAAATTGGTTCAATCTTAATTACATTCATTAACTTAAGTTAATGCTAACATTATTATTTAACTATTTAGCATTAACTTTCTTTTGTTCTGCTGCTACAATTTATTGTGCATTTTAGTATTCAATTGGAAAGTTTATAGTTTATTTCCTTTGAAGCTTTTAAGCTTGTCTTATATTAAACATAGTCTCCATTGCTTTTGGGGTCATCTATATATACATACATACATACATATACACATACATATATGTGCATATAGTATCTATGTGGGAAGCATATCAGGCATCAGCATTTCTATTTACTTCCTTCCTTTTTGGACATCTAATGCAGTAGTTCGTATATCATCGCTAAAATCTTTTTCCATTTGGCAAATCCTACTGGCACTACACTTCGTTTCCTCTCTGTGGCCTTAAGAAGACCCTTTCTGCTTGCTGCTTAATGCTGATGGTGTCCATAGCAAGTAATGGTTCATTCATTCCTGGCATTCGTATGTCACCGTCACTCAGCGGCAAGCGGAAACAGTTAGCAGCCGTCATGGCTGCCCTTCACATTTGCTTCCCTCTTTTTTATCTACACACTGATGTATGCATGTATACGTGTATGAGAATATATATGCACTTGCATTTCTTTAAGTCTCTCTCTCTCTCTCTCTCTCTCTGTTCGTATATGTGTTGGTGCTTGTGTGTAATTATTGTAGGTCCAACGTCATCGTCGTGTTTGTGTCGACAACGCCGCCAACTTGTTTGCATACAAATTAAACTCATCATTTATGTACGCGGCTCCTCTTGCACGTTTCTCCCTTTTCTCTCTTCTATCCCTTCTATCCCTTCTCTCCCTTCCGCACACACACACACATACACTCTCCCTCTTTCTCTATTTCTTCTTGTTTCTCTACCATTCTGTTGGTCTGTATCTCTTCCTTGCCTGCCCGTTTGCCTCTTCTGGCGCACCCACTCAATAGCGCGCATCGTTGCACACTGAAGATTAATTTATCATCTCGCTTTACAAGCATTCTATGAGTGTAATGAACTTTTAACAAGCAAATGCCACGCCCACAATAGCTAACTCCTTAGCATACCAAAACAAATCCCACCACCTTATGGCCCCACTCAACGCGTTAGTTTTTGCGCATCCAATTAGTTTTTTGCAATGTTTTTTTTTTTAATTTTTTTTGCATTTTTCTCTTTTAATCTCAATGCTTTTATTAGCCCATTGCAAATATTATTCCATTGGTCTATACAATATGTATATATATACATATACATAAAGTATATATCTTTCAAGTATATAAGCCTGAATAATATATATATACATGTTATTTATGTTATATATGAGATTTTATATATTGTGTTGACGCTCAACGCTGCCGCCTCATTAAAGTTTAAAAACATAATTAAAGTTTTGCATGGCGCCAAGACCCTTGGGAATTGCGCCTGAAACAAGGACTAAAGGTTGACTAATGCGCGCAGCTTTCACGCGCCGAAAGGTAATTAAAATGCTAATAAACACTCGTTAAGTACATAATAACCCAGCAGGAGCAGTGGCAATAATAACAACAACAGCAGCAACAACAACAGCAACAGCAACAACAACAACAACAACAACAACAAACGACCAAAATAGAGGTTCCAACTAATGCGACTTATCTGCAAATTTACACCCGGTAGGAGTCCTCGACACGTAGCACACTTTGGTCTCGGGCAAATTTACTAAATTTATGTCTCAAATATACGCATATACACACACACACACATACACAAATACACAAATACACGCACACAAAAAAGACCTGAAGGTAGATTTTTGGGTGTCCTGTCTGCCTTGACTATGGACCACTAAAGAGAATATGACCCGAACTATAACTCGCATTGCTTATTATGCGCCCAACGTTGCCTCTAAAATATGAATTACAAGTGAGATTTAAATAAATTAACTAACGTACATATACACAAACACACACAAACACAAACACATACACACAGGCACACACAATACACTTGATTCATACTCGGATAACTGAAACCTTGTCACACAGCAACCCAAATCCTCTCTCCTCTCAACTCCAAAGCCTCTCTAACATTTGTTACACTATGATCTATGTGTGTCCAATGTGTGCTATATATGTATGTAAGTATACACATATATATATGAGTATGTGTGTGTGTAGTTACTATACATACATATAAGCTGGTAAAGGGTGTTATACAAGCTGTTCCACAAGTTACTCAATTAAATGCCTTTAGGAGAAAATATTTATTGACTTTATTATATCGATTAACAAATATACTGTTAATTTGTAGAAAGGATTGACCAAAGGATAACTCAAAATAAAACGAATATGCCTTTAACATCAAATCACAATATAAATTACAACAAATAAATAATAGAAATAATAAACTCAAGCATTATAAAATCAATATATTTATATAGTTTATAAATTTAAATTTGAACTTTAACTTTACATCTTTTGAACTTTGAAAATGTATTTTCTTATTTATTTAAAATAGTAATAATATATTTATTTATTTATTATGGTATGAAATTGATGTAAACTAAGTAAAAGAAAAGAATTATCTTTTATTAATTATTCTATAGAAATTTGAACAAGTTTTTACTTGTTTTCACTTGAAAACAAAACAAAAAAAAAAAGGAATATGAAAAGAGAAAGAGAAAACTTTTAAGTTTTCCCCCAAGTTGTGAAAACTAATTGAAAAAAGTTGAAGAAAAACTAAATGAATGTAATTTTTAAAGATTTTCCACTTGTTAAATATACAATAGTCCAGCTTAAAACTATAAATATAAGTAGAAAATATTCATAAGGACCTAGGGCAACACCCTATATATACAAACAAGCCACATCCTTGACTATGCCTGAACCCAAACACTAAATTCAAATTTTAATTAAGTTTGTTTTTTTTTTTGATTTTTTTTTTTGCCTTTATTTCTATTTTTATTTCTCCTTATGAAGCTTGGCCAGAACATAGAATGGGTACTGTGACCCTGTGGTTCATAAATTTCCAGCAGTTTCTCATACTGTTAATATTGTTGTTGTTGTTGTTGTTGTTGTTGTTGGGTGTTTGGTGTTGTGGTAGCAAAAAGCCAACCTAGTACGTTGCTATTTAATATGTCAAATATGTTGGCCTTGCCTGGGTATTAGGCACCAAGGCTCAAGACCATTATAAATTATGACGTAAAAATGTAATAAACTCCAGAATCGACCCACAGACAGACATAGTATCAAATATTGAGTGTGCACACTATATGGGTATATACATATATATATATATGTGTGTGTGGAGTTTCTTTTTTGGCAAAACGGTTAGTAAAATTTTCAAGCTTGGCAAATGGTTACATTATTCAAAAACTATTGTTGTACATTAAATATGTAAGGGCAATGGGCGAATAGAAGAATGTCAAGTCAAAGTTTGTAGCTTTTGCTGTGGAAAATGAGCGGGAAAATGCGCCAGTTACGGAAATTTGCATAAAATGTACAAAATGCAGTGAAAGACTGTAGCTAAAGCTAAAGCTCAAGAAGGAGAAAAGTGCGCGAATGTCGCCACATAAACAAGCAGGCGATGAGCGAAGCGTCACAAATGCCAACAGGTTAGCATCCGACACGCCTTCAGTGCAACACCCGCACTTAAATATATATGTGTGGATATATATATATACATATACCCATAACTATACTCAAACACGCACAGTCACACACAGACACACACGTACATTTATGTATATGTGTTTGGCTTGCTCTCTGGCATTATGACAATATAACAAAGCCAAAGTCGCTTCCAACGTCGCCTCCAACATTTGCCTCGCAGTGGCAACAAGAACGAATTTGCATAAATAACAAAAACATATTTAAGCCACCTTCCAACCCGCTACTGCTGCTACTACTACTACAAACACACACACACACACACACACCAAGAGACAGAGACTGAAACCCATTGCTCGGTGACTTTTCAGCGTTACTTGCGATGCCAAAGGAGCAGGTTCAGAGTTCGGGCTAGGCCAGGTCATGGCACAAGCCAGCAGAACTTGCTTGGCAGCACTCGGCCTGTTACCTTCAGGATTCAATCTATGTCTCCATTCTCCTTAGTTATTCTTTTTCTTCTGCTTTTTTTCTAAGGTTTGTTTTTTTCTCTCTCTCTCTCTGTCTCTCTTTCGCTCTTGCTTTTTTTCCTTGTTTGCGCTGTGCATAATTTAGGGACACGCATCGAGCTAAGGAAGTTGCGTTGTCTCCTTGCGGGCATCTTGTCTGCCTTTGGTAGTTGATTTCTCTTGGTCCATAAAAATCACAAAAACGACGTTACGGTGTACGGTGTACTTCTTTTTTTTTTGGTAATTTTTTCTGGTTTTTATTTTATCGTTTTGGCCAGCAGCTTTGGCATATATACATGCAAAAATTATTTGTAAAATGTGGCGCCAAATATTTGAAATGAATGCAAAGCGGCAAATAAACGACAGGCAGCAACCGGATCAGCAACAGGATATGCAAAAACGCGTTAAGGAATTTGTTCCTGTCAAGTTTTTATAGTGAAAATATATATATATATATATATATTTATAAATATATATCGATATGGGGAGAGAGAATGTTAGTTCAATATACTTATAGAGAAAATAAAATTAGATATTAAACCAATTTGTTTTAATTGGAATTTTGTGAGAGAGAAAAAATATATCAAATATTTAGTTAGATTTTCAATATTATCGCAAAGTGTAAAATGCATGTTGTATGCAACTCCTAGGGGGTATATCTTGTTGCAACAAATTTGCTCAATCTTATATTTGAGTACTTTAGTTAGACTTAAGCGCCAGTGGATTCCAATCAATATACCCCATAGACCACAGTGTACAACAGCAAACAGCTCGGAGCCAAACCCAGCGATAATGTTGCTGCGGTGCGCAAAACAACAACTGCAACAACAATAACTGACACAACAGCTACAAAAAACCACAACAGCAACAGCAGTAGCAGCAGGAACAACCAGCATAACCAAGGGAAGTTGAAAGAGTTTGGGTTGAGTTGGGAGAGTTGAGACAGCTAGGACATGGCTGGGACAGCCAGAATGCGTTGCAAACAAGTATAAGGTGGAAAAAATAGTAAGAGGGGGATGGGCTGTAACGGGAAGTGCAAAGAGTGATAGAGGAAGCAATAATTTAATTCTGCATTGCAAATGCAAACAAATTTTGTTGAGCCGCAGAGAAAAACTTAAACCGCAGCGCGCGACAAAAAACCCAAAGAAAGACAAAACCCCAAACGCACAGCCGGATCTGTTGTGGGGCAGGACAGCAGTAGAAAGTATAAAATAGAAAGAAAAAAATAAAACATAAAAAAAAAATAAAAGTTAAGAAACAGAAGGAGGAGCACCAGCAGCCAAAGGATGCTTCGATACAAGGAGCTGTGGCAAAGTAAGCGAGTGTTTATTTTATAGCTGCCATAGAGTTGGCTTCACCCGTTTCCCAAGCAAACCGCCAAACGCTTTACTATACTTGCATTGCCCGCATCCTACACTCAATTCTCTATCCTTCCACTTTCCTTTCCCTTCCTTTCTCCTCCCTCCTCACACGACACACTTCCCATTGCCTTCCTGAAACGTTGTTTTGTTATTATTGAAGAATTATTACGCGGAGAGAGGCAACAGAAGTTGCCAATGCAGTCGACTAATAGCGCAAAACCCCCGCAAAAGGATATCCTTGCTGTTGTGTTCTTGTTCTTTAGATTTATATATTTGTGCATAAAAAGTGAGTGTAAAAGTTTTGCATATTCATGGCGCTTTAAATGTCGTCGCCAGCGTCGACAGAGTTGCCCATGTCTGAAGAGCAGCAACAGCCATAGTAACAGCAATAGCAAAAGCAACACTAACAATATCAGTAACAGCAACAGCAGCAGCACCCACAAAGGCAACTAGAAATAATAGGAAACACAACAGTAATACAAATTGGGTAAATACTCTATACTCAATACTCTATACTCTATACTCTATACTATATACTCGATACTCTATACTCTATACTCTATACTCTATACTCTATACTCTATACTCTATACTCTATACTCTATACTCTATACTCTATACTCTATACTCTATACTCTATACTCTATACTCTATACTCTATACTCTATACTCTATACTCTATACTCTATACTCTATACTCTATACTCTATACTCTATACTCTATACTCTATACTCTATACTCTATACTCTATACTCTATACTCTATACTCTATACT